>CANNZV010003769.1:0-54944 GCA_947561585.1 Caprella mutica
AAGAGGTTCATATCTGAAACAAGGGGTTCATATCTGTAACAAGAGGTTCATATCTGTAACAAGAGGTTCATATCTGTAACAAGAGGTTCATATCTGTAACAAGAGGTTCATATCTGTAACAAGAGGTTCATATCTGTAACAAGAGGTTCATATCTGTAACAAGGGGTTCATATCTGTAACAAGAGGTTCATATCTGTAACAAGAGGTTCATATCTGTAACAAGAGGTTCATATCTGTAACAAGAGGTTCATATCTGTAACAAGAGGTTCATATCTGTAACAAGAGGTTCATATCAGTAACAAGAGGTTCATATCAGTAACAAGAGGTTCATATCTGTAACAAGAGGTTCATATCTGTAACAAGAGGTTCATATCTGTAACAAGAGGTTCATATCTGTAACAAGGGGTTCATATCTGTAACAAGAGGTTCATATCTGTAACAAGGGGTTCATATCTGTAACAAGGGGTTCATATCTGTAACAAGGGGTTCATATCTGTAACAAGGGGTTCATATCTGTAACAAGAGGTTCATATCTGTAACAAGGGGTTCATATCTGTAACAAGGGGTTCATATCTGTAACAAGGGGTTCATATCTGTAACAAGGGGTTCATATCTGTAACAAGGGGTTCATATCTGTAACAAGAGGTTCATATCTGTAACAAGGGGTTCATATCTGTAACAAGGGGTTCATATCTGTAACAAGGGGTTCATATCTGTAACAAGGGGTTCATATCTGTAACAAGAGGTTCATATCTGTAACAAGGGGTTCATATCTGTAACAAGGGGTTCATATCTGTAACAAGGGGTTCATATCTGTAACAAGGGGTTCATATCTGTAACAAGAGGTTCATATCTGTAACAAGGGGTTCATATCTGTAACAAGGGGTTCATATCTGTAACAAGGGGTTCATATCTGTAACAAGGGGTTCATATCTGTAACAAGGGGTTCATATCTGTAACAAGGGGTTCATATCTGTAACAAGAGGTTCATATCTGTAACATGTACAATTAACTTGTAAAGGTTTTTCTATCATGAGAATACCTCATATAGTAATAAAAATGTTATAATATTAATAATTAACTCGTGTTTTTATTAGTTCCTGCAAACTCAGGCAACATGGCAGTCATTGATGCCATAAAATAGGTATATGGAAATTCAAAATTAGTAGTCATGCATCTGGCAATATCACTAAGGTCACTACAACACACCTGTAAGCTGTTTCAAAGCATTTCTGGGACATTTAAGGTCATTTTTTATATCAATGAAATTAGGTGGGCGTATCATCCCGATCGGTGTGAAAGAGTTAAAATGTATTTAAATAAAAAAAGGGCAGATTTGAATTCTTTTCACTGTGACTTTAAATTAAATATTCTTTTCTGACGTTAAAAAGATGGAATTTAACATCTATCTTTGCCTTGCTGTACAAATACCTTGAAATTGGAATTTTTTTATAATGATTTCTTTAACTTTTAATTTGTTTCTTACGAAATGGTATAAATGTATACCATAGGGAAAACATTTACCTTCATACATCACATGCACATAAAAACACAATTATAGTACCCAAGTAGAAAGTTATAGTGGGGGTACAGCAGATTAGACAGGGTTACCTATACTTACGTAATTTTCTATGGCCCCACCGAAATTTCCTCCTTCTTTGTATAGCTAAGAATAAATAATAATGTTTTTTTCAGAATTGGAGACACCTAGTGACACCCACCGTAGTGACAACACTCGGCCACATGATTTGGAAGGTAAAATAGAAATAGGAGTAAAATACTAAATAAAATAACGATAATAATAATACAGTTTAGATTATGGATGCAAAATAGCATGTGTCTATAAAATATAGTTAACTAATATTACGTAGAATTATCTTTTCAAATTTTATTCTTCATAAATAGTATTTATAGAAGTTTAACAAGAAAAAGTTTCGATAGTTGGCTAAGATCTTCCACTTTTTCAAAGATATGTCATCTAACGACATAGAGAAGTACAATCCACACCGTGAAGAGACCTACCACAAGTACAATGAAATGGACTACAACAACATGAACCACTTGGAGGCACCCTACGGGTCCTCAGGGTCCAATGGCAGGCACCAGCAGGGGTCCATTGGGACCAGTGACACTGCCCCGGCTAGGGATAGTCGACCGCGGGATATTTTCTCCATTTTACGAGCCAGTTCAGGTTAGATAATATTGATAGTTAATAATATTGATAGTAATATAATGGTTGTTTCTGAGGCTTTGGCAAAACGTATAATGTTAGCAATTACAAAAAGTAAGCTTTACAAGATGCTAACTATTAAAAAGGTAAATTTTTACAAGACGTTTCTCTAATTTCTTTATATTAAAAATTTAACTTTTGATATTGGAAATTATTTTTTGGATATTAACAAGTTATTTTTTTCGATATTTTTTTAAAATGGAGAATTAATATTGCTCTAAAAAATTACATTTATATATCATTCGAAATATATCTTATAAAATTAGAAATAACTGATGCAGTAAAAGTAAGACATTATATTCTTGTTTATCTGGACAAATATATTATTTTCAATTACTTTTCATTTTGAATTCTTCTCTTTCCATTTCTTCTCTCTTTATTGTTTTTACAATATCACTATTATATATTCCAGTATTCCTTCCATATATAATAATACATCATTTAATATCAAAAGATAGCACAAACTTCTAATCCACATTAAGTTGAAAATGATATAACCCCAAACTTATAATATTTTCTCCAAAAGACTTTACCAATTATTATATTAACTTCCAATGCAGCAAATCTCAATATTCGACTAATTGGCTAGAAAGAAGTTTCCAGTCATTTGGGGTAACTTTCGGCTGTTAGGGTATTATTTTATAGGCCTAATTAACGAAAGGTTTTTGATGAAATATTTAGTCACACAATAAATAACTTGCCTTAGATTTTTTATTTATAATACCTAACTATTTCGTATTGAAGACAGACTTTGTACCCCTAGGTCTTAGGGTAAAACATATCATTAGGGGAAAAGTTACTGACGGAAAACTTTATTGTATGGGGTAATTTGAGTTGTTCAGGGTAATAAATTACTAATTTTAGTTAGAGTAATATATTTTATAAGATACTGTTATTCCTTTAATTTAAAATATGTAATTACTCAGGGTAATTACAATTACTTAGGGAAATTACAATTACTCAGAGTAATTACAATCACTTTTCGGGTAATTTTACTAAGTTTTACTAAATAATTCACCTTACAGTTGTCCATTATTTGGGGTAATTCCAGAGCATTTGGGGTAACTTTTCCTCAATGCATCTCATATCCTTTTTATTCGGAGGAAAAACTTTAGTCCAAAGTTCGGTCTGAACCTTTCAATGGTTTATTATTGTTATTATTATTCTTGTTGCCGGAGAAGATATTCAGCGATATTGGAATATACGCTTGGTAAACTATTTCTAGTGAAATGATGAATGTACTTTAAATTTCAGAATAAATGCTGTATTTAATTTCTGATGTTTATTTTTAATATATAAAAGGAATTTATATGAATCTTTAGAAATTATTTTATCTTTAATAAAGATTATTTATTATATTTTCAAAAATGATTATTTATTATAATATTCATAATATATTTCATTGATTTTTCATTCTATTTCTTATTCATTAATTTATCTATTAATTATTTATTTATCATATCTTTAGTTTCATTTACTATGCAAAATAATTATAGTTCTATCAAATTATCCAACCTCTTAATTTCTACATTAACTACAATGTTGAAAGTACCTCTACTTATTACAGGTGTTTCTACAGTTTCACCCGGCAAATGTACCACCTACATCACACTCTTCACTACGATTGCTCTACGACTCTACGGTACTTCCTCACCACTATTGCGTAGATGAACTGACTGCTAAATCTATTAACGATTTTATGTAAGTCTTGAGAGGTTATACAGTCTACCATTGCATAAGTTTGTTAGTTCATTATTATATCGTTAAGCATATTCATTATTTTGTCTATAAAGTTATTATTGAGAAAAATATGATTTTTAATATCAATGTTAAATGAATTCGAAATTATACTAATTATTTTGTAATAGACACTAAAATACTTTATTACATATTAAAATATATTGCATGAAAATATTTCTTTAATATTTTTTTATAGAATCACTTTAAACTATTTTTATTTTTTATTTCATTTGTTTTTTCCTAAATCAAACTGATATAAATATACTTTAATATTATAATATATACGTTAGTTCGAATAGCAATTTAAGTGTTTTAATGAACTCTTTTAATTACTTTCCCCTTAATAAATCTGAATGTGATTTCCATTTAATAAATTAATTATTTCCTATTTATCTATGTATAAATGTATGTATAATTAAGAAAAGCAGGTAAACAGTTATAACGACTTAAATATAATTAAATTATTAGTTATTAAATTAAATGGATCATTATACCTATGGTATATTAATTAGTTATTCCTTAAGATGTATATATATAGTTAATAGAAAATTAATTATTTGATGTTAAAAATGTTTTTGTTTGTGTAAATCAGTTTTTTTGAAACACACATAATTAATTAAAATTAATAACATATATTATGTATAAAATAATGTAATAATGCGAAAATATTCTACTATACTAAAAAAGTCAACACACTGTGTACTTTCTAGAGCTTATAACATTGTAATTATTGTCATAATGTTATTCCTATGGGAAGTGATTGGGGTGAATTTCGAGTTATCGGACAGTTCCAAATTGCCGATCATAAATCAGTAAAGTTCAATAAAGCATTTCACGATCATATGAAAAATATATGATTTAACATTTTATTTTGGTAATTTAGTTGGTATCCATGTTACCTGCAGTATCATGGATACCAACTAAAATAACGAGTTAAAATGTTAAATTATATATTTTTCATATGATCGAAAACTTGAAACTGACCGAAAACTTGAAATTAACCTTAAAATGTATCTGTTGTTTGAAAAATGTAAATAAATATACTTCAATTTTCCTATATATTTTAAATAATATGTTGATTGTATGGAAACTTAAAATAGCATTTAATTATAGATTATTCCTACTGGAAAATTAACTAGCCATTACAAATGATATAAGTAATTAGGTTCGACACTCTACTTTAGTTATAACTCTACTTTGTCCTAAGTTCGAGTCCTGTAGTTAGAGGTGTGTAAAGACTGAGAAAATGTTACGAGTCAACCTGACTCATCGCTTGAGTCAAGCTGCAAAACTCCAATACTGGAGTCTTTTTCTAGATTGACTCTACCTGAGTCAAACTGACTATGAATTAGGAGTCAATATGACTCTTTTTTTGAGTAAAATAATAAAATGGGTACAATTGACTCACATTTTTAAGTCGGTTTTGGGACAAACTGAAAATTCAAATTTTGATTCAATTTGACTCGTATTTTTTCTATCAGTGAAGATTTGAACTATCACATAATTAAAACCTTCTCTTACTTTTATTAGCAAATATTGTTATATTAGCTAATATTGTACATACATCATATATCTACAGTGCCAAAGTGTAGACTATTTGTATATACGCTTTATGTAGAATCTACTGAAAATACTCTATTTGTAAATATGAAGTATATAGATATTAATGAGTGAAAAATTTATATAAACATTACGATATTTTGTTTGTTAAAACAATGAGTAGTAAATATTCTAAACATAACTAACTTGATAAAAGTTATAAAAATTAATTAAATTATTAATTTGGAGTAATGTAATAATTATGAACAATAATTTTTTTATTCACTAAAAAGACATAATTATCAAAAATTAATATGAAAAAAATCATTATTATAAAATTCAAATCCTTTTCTTAACAGAAAATAAATAAATAATTGAGTAAATTATATTATAAAAGTAATTATAAAAAATTATACCGTGTTATTTAGTTATTTTATAAAATGAATATAACAAGTCTATGTAATTTTCTACACTGACTTTAATTTTCAATGATTAGAGTACATCAGTAGAGAATATTTGATCTGAATAATAATGTTAAAAGCAATTGAATAAGGTAGTGTGATTTTATTCATGAATAGAATCGAATATTTGAATAAATTAATAAGTCAGAATAAGTTATTTTGAAATATCCAACTTATCATATTTGTATATAATTCAAATCAATAGACTTTTCATCCCTAGTTACATAAATATTAAAAAATATCGACGTACCTTTATGTATTTAATCAAATCAATATGTATATAAACAGTGCTAATATTATTTTCCAAAGAATGCTTCTTTGAGTATTATTGTATGTAATTCATTATTTGTTGTATTTCATTCCTTGTTTACTCATGCTCTGTTGTTCAATACATTCATGTATTCGATGAGAATGTTATAATGATTAAATAAATCAGTCAAATATTTGTACTTTGTTTCAAAGCCTTTAACGATTATTAAGTACAGTGCTTGATAGAAGTTTGGGAAGGAGAGATTTTATATTTTGATGCTTGCAAAGTAAAAGAAAAATGGAATGTACTTTAACTCACCACTCTCTCTCCATTCTCCACTTACTCCTCACCATTCTCCACTCACCATTCACTCCTCACCACTCACTCCTCACCACTCTCTACTCACCCTTCACTCCTCACCACTCTCCACTCACTCTCCCCCAGTTCCCCAGATCTCCCTAATAGAATAGAGTTCAAAGAGTAGTGTTGCCATGCTTTCTTTGAGACATTTCCTAGTTACTTTTCCCTGCCATAAGTTAGCGCCAATTGAAGACTGAACTAACCAAACATTTAGTAATGCAAGAGTTTCTTCATAAAAATGACATGTGCTTTTAAATATGATATATACAGTAACATATTTATAGTGAAAAACAGTTGTTGCAATATAATAATAATATCTAGTTCGGAAAATCCTTTAATTTGAGATTATTCTATGTTTATCAGCAACAGCAAGTCAAATACTAAGTAACTTACTAAAAAAATCTGCCGAATATATTAGGTTCATCAATAATCGAATTGATATATTTTAATATTCATAATTCGTATATTTTGTTAGTAGATATAAATAATCTCACCAATGTATACTACTTTTACAAAAAGCTACTCCGTGAGTGCAGTCACTTACCATGCAATGTGACGTAAAGGGACACAAGCACCAGGGACTGCACTCACGACTGGAAGGGAAAATGAAGAGGTGATAGTAAATAAAGCCTACGAGCTTTGATTATATAAATCTATAAGAGCAAGTGAAATTAAATATATGCCATCAAATATCACGTGGCTTGCAGAAAATGATAAGATTAAAGCAATAAAAAACTGGTTTGGAGGGGACCTCTAACTAACTTTGTGCATATAATATCATTAATATGCACACTATATTGAATAATTTGTGACATATAAACTAATATGTATTTTGGTCTAGCATACATGCTAGTTACTTTTTGCTTATTTTAAGCGGCATATATATCTGGAGAGCAGAGCTCGATCGTCATATAATAAACTGCATATCGCGCAACTTATGCAGCATAAAATATGCTGCATATTGCTACATCCCTACTAATTACGATTAAATTTACAAACGTGATGAAGTTCGTATAATAATATGATTTAATAAAATGGTCGGAAAATGATGGTTGAGTGTTAATATTTCTTATATAATTAATTACAAAGTGAAAAATTGGTCACTTTCTTTTCTGTTTACTGCGATATGTTATATAACCTTAGCTCTACAAACTTGAAACATTTCTAGAGAAATTTTGATTTAGAGTGGAGGGGACCTTCAAGGAGTTATATAATAACTTGAGTCGCACCTCGGTCTTATTACCATTTAAGAGTGGTGGTTTTGGTAATAAAAGAGGGGCCTTCCTGTAACTATCACCCTTGTTATTGTTACGAATTAGACAGAAGTAAGCCTTCCTTTTTCTTTGCTTAGAAAGTCGGAGGGTAGTGCAAAACCCATCCGATCAACTTAAATTACATATTATAAACAATATAAGGAACCAAATTGCAGTTAAATGGTTTGCAGTTTTTATTTAAATAAAACATATTAAAATATATTTATTGTGAAGAAATGAATTTATTTTCTTATTTTGATGAGATCTTTTAACCCTGTATGCCGTTAATTAATTTGAGTGCGTATAAACGAGAATTTTCATGACATTCTTGTAATATAAAGGCAAAGAAAGCATATTATAATTTAAACGATAAAGAAGATTATTTTATTTAGATCACAATTTTGTTTAACTAACTAATATACGAAAGAGGTTAACCTTCCGTTTAAGGAAAATAACGCGCAAAATTCATCACCTAAAAGTGAACATAAATGTCTCCTTAGGGCATGAAGGCTTAAAAATACCCACTTGAAAATCTCATAATGTATTGCAACTGGTAATTGTCACTTTACCCAATTAATGGTACTATCTCCCTATAAAAACTTCATTAATTACTATACAAATTATACAAAACTGTTCAAATGGAATATTTTTCATTTAGGATTTTTTTACAACTTTGTCCCCTTCACCCCCAATAAACCCCCAAATAGTGGGGTACTTTCAAAAGACATCAACTCGTACAATTTTCGTGCTTGATATATTGGGTTAGTTGCATCTTGTTCAGAATTCAGTTGTCTATACAGTTACAGAGCTATTTTTACAAATTCGTCAGAGAAAATTTGTAAGAGATATTTTTCAAATTTTTTTTTTCGAAAAAAATTGATTTTTTATATATCATTATACTTCCTCACACATTGAGAAATATGAAAAGTCCGTCTGTAACTTTTTAATTTAAGAAGACAATGAAACAAACAACATGTCTCTAGCTCAAAAACTCTAGGAGTTGATGGCTTTGGAATTCGAAAAAATGTACTTTTCAGGAGATTCAATAGACCAGACAGGTATAATTTACAATATTGTAAATCTTTTTTTGAAGCACTTCTATATTGATTTTAGCTCTAATATTTTAACACGTTATCCAGGAGACTATAAGACATCATTTTATGCAAAAAAAAAAATCCGATTTTTTTTCAATTTGAGGGAGACGAGTCCCCTATAAAGTGTTCTAACTTGTGACTACCAACTGAAACCATCAACAAACATCATAGGGACTTTATAGAGCATTTCGTTCGATAAAGAAACAGGAAAAGTAAACTCTGGAAAAATATAAAGGCAGTAAAGATCACTCTTACTCAATAATGTGAAACGTGCATCGGTATATATGATACACTTTATACGTAGTAACTACATTCAAACCATACACTTTATACGTAGTAACTACATTTTAAACCATGCACTTTATACGTAGTAACTACATTTAAACCATACACTTTATACGTAGTAACTACATTTTAAACCATGCACTTTATACGTAGTAACTACATTTAAACCATGCACTTTATACGTAGTAACTACATTTTAAACCATGCACTTTATACGTAGTAACTACATTTAAACCATGCACTTTATACGTAGTAACTACATTTAAACCATGCACTTTATACGTAGTAACTACATTTAAACCATACACTTTATACGTAGTAACTACATTTTAAACCATGCACTTTATACGTAGTAACTACATTTAAACCATGCACTTTATACGTAGTAACTACATTTTAAACCATGCACTTTATACGTAGTAACTACATTTTGAACCATGCACTTTATACGTAGTAACTACATTTTAAACCATGCACTTTATACGTAGTAACTACATTTTAAACCATGCACTTTATACGTAGTAACTACCTTTTAAACCATGCACTTTATACGTAGTAACTACATTTTAAACCATACACTTTATACGTAGTAACTACATTTTAAACCATGCACTTTATACGTAGTAACTACATTTTAAATCATGTACTTTATACGTAGTAACTATATTTTAAACCATGCACTTTATACGTAGTAACTACATTTAAACCATACACTTTATACGTAGTAACTACATTTTAAACCATGCACTTTATACGTAGTAACTACATTTAAACCATGCACTTTATACGTAGTAACTACATTTTAAACCATGCACTTTATACGTAGTAACTACATTTTAAACCATGCACTTTATACGTAGTAACTACATTTAAACCATGCACTTTATACGTAGTAACTACATTTAAACCATGCACTTTATACGTAGTAACTACATTTAAACCATACACTTTATACGTAGTAACTACATTTTAAACCATGCACTTTATACGTAGTAACTACATTTAAACCATGCACTTTATACGTAGTAACTACATTTTAAACCATGCACTTTATACGTAGTAACTACATTTTGAACCATGCACTTTATACGTAGTAACTACATTTTAAACCATGCACTTTATACGTAGTAACTACATTTTAAACTATGCACTTTATACGTAGTAACTACATTTTGAACCATGCACTTTATACGTAGTAACTACATTTTAAACCATGCACTTTATACGTAGTAACTACATTTTAAACTATGCACTTTATACGTAGTAACTACCTTTTAAACCATGCACTTTATACGTAGTAACTACATTTTAAACCATACACTTTATACGTAGTAACTACATTTTAAACCATGCACTTTATACGTAGTAACTACATTTTAAATCATGTACTTTATACGTAGTAACTATATTTTAAACCATGCACTTTATACGTAGTAACTACATTTAAACCATACACTTTATACGTAGTAACTACATTTTAAACCATGCACTTTATACGTAGTAACTACATTTAAACCATGCACTTTATACGTAGTAACTACATTTTAAACCATGCACTTTATACGTAGTAACTACATTTTAAACCATGCACTTTATACGTAGTAACTACATATTAAACCATGCACTTTATACGTAGTAACTACATTTTAAACCATACACTTTATACGTAGTAACTACAATTTAAACCATGCACTTTATACGTAGTAACTACATTTTAAACCATACACTTTATACGTAGTAACTACATTTTAAACCATGCACTTTATACGTAGTAACTACATTTAAACCATGCACTTTATACGTAGTAACTACATTTAAACCATGCACTTTATACGTAGTAACTACATTTTAAACCATGCACTTTATACGTAGTAACTACATTTAAACCATGCACTTTATACGTAGTAACTACATTTTAAACCATGCACTTTATACGTAGTAACTACATCTTAAACCATACACTTTATACGTAGTAACTACATCTTTAACCATGCACTTTATACGTAGTAACTCCATTTAAACCATGCACTTTATACGTAGTAACTACATTTTAAACCATGCACTTTATACGTAGTAACTACATTTAAACCATGCACTTTATACGTAGTAACTACATTTTAAACCATGCACTTTATACGTAGTAACTACATTTAAACCATGCACTTTATACGTAGTAACTACATTTAAACCATACACTTTATACGTAGTAACTACATTTTAAACCATGCACTTTATACGTAGTAACTACATTTAAACCATGCACTTTATACGTAGTAACTACATTTTAAACCATGCACTTTATACGTAGTAACTACATTTTAAACCATGCACTTTATACGTAGTAACTACATTTTAAACCATGCACTTTATACGTAGTAACTACATTTTAAACCATGCACTTTATACGTAGTAACTACATTTTAAACCATGCACTTTATACGTAGTAACTACATTTTAAACCATACATTTTATACGTAGTAACTACATTTTAAACCATGCACTTTATACGTAGTAACTACATTTTATATCATGTACTTTATACGTAGTAACTACATTTTAAACCATGCACTTTATACGTAGTAACTACATTTAAAAAAAAACACTTTATCCGTAGTAACTACATTTTAAACCATGCACCTTATACGTAGTAACTACATTTAAACCATGCACTTTATACGTAGTAACTACATTTAAACCATGCACTTTATACGTAGTAACTACATTTTAAACCATGCACTTTATACGTAGTAACTACATTTAAACCATGCACTTTATACGTAGTAACTGCATTTTAAACCATGCACTTTATACGTAGTAACTACATTTTAAACCATACACTTTATACGTAGTAACTACATTTTTAACCATGCACTTTATACGTAGTAACTACATTTAAACCATGCACTTTATACGTAGTAACTACATTTTAAACCATGCAATTTATACGTAGTAACTACATTTAAACCATGCACTTTATACGTAGTAACTACATTTTAAACCATGCACTTTATACGTAGTAACTACATTTAAACCATGCACTTTATACGTAGTAACTACATTCAAACCATGCACTTTATACGTAGTAACTACATTTTAAACCATGCACTTTATACGTAGTAACTACATTTTAAACCATACACTTTATACGTAGTAACTACATTTAAACCATACACTTTATACGTAGTAACTACATTTAAACCATGCACTTTATACGTAGTAACTACATTTTAAACCATGCACTTTATACGTAGTAACTACATTTAAACCATGCACTTTATACGTAGTAACTACATTTTAAACCATGCACTTTATACGTAGTAACTACATTTTAAACCATACACTTTATACGTAGTAACTACATTTTTAACCATGCACTTTATACGTAGTAACTACATTTAAACCATGCACTTTATACGTAGTAACTACATTTTAAACCATGCAATTTATACGTAGTAACTACATTTAAACCATGCACTTTATACGTAGTAACTACATTTTAAACCATGCACTTTATACGAAGTAACTACATTTTAAACCATGCACTTTATACGTAGTAACTACATTTAAACCATGCACTTTATACGTAGTAACTACATTTAAACCATGCACTTTATACGTAGTAACTACATTTTAAACCATACACTTTATACGTAGTAACTACATTTTAAACCATGCACTTTATACGTAGTAACTACATTTTAAACCATGCACTTTATACGTAGTAACTACATTTTAAACCATACACTTTATACGTAGTAACTACATTTAAACCATGCACTTTATACGAAGTAACTACATTTTAAACCATGCACTTTATACGTAGTAACTACATTTTAAACCATACACTTTATACGTAGTAACTACATTTAAACCACGCACTTTATACGTAGTAACTACATTTTAAACCATGCACTTTATACGTAGTAACTACATTTAAACCATGCACTTTATACGTAGTAACTACATTTTGAACCACACACTTTATACGTAGTAACTACATTTTAAACCATGCACTTTATACGTAGTAACTACATTTTAAACCATACACTTTATACGTAGTAACTACATTTTAAACCATACACTTTATACGTAGAAACTACATTTTAAACCATGCACTTTATACGTAGTAACTACATTTAAACCATGCACTTTATACGTAGTAACTACATTTAAACCATGCACTTTATACGTAGTAAATACATTTTAAACCATGCACTTTATACGTAGTAACTACATTTTAAACCATGCACTTTATACGTAGTAACTACATTTTAAACCATACACTTTATACGTAGTAACTACATTTAAACCATGCACTTTATACGTAGTAACTACATTTTAAACCATGCACTTTATACGTAGTAACTACATTTTAAACCATACACTTTATACGTAGTAACTACATTTAAACCACGCACTTTATACGTAGTAACTACATTTTAAACCATGCACTTTATACGTAGTAACTACATTTAAACCATGCACTTTATACGTAGTAACTACATTTTAAACCATACACTTTATACGTAGTAACTACATTTTAAACCATGCACTTTATACGTAGTAACTACATTTTAAACCATACACTTTATACGTAGTAACTACATTTTAAACCATACACTTTATACGTAGTAACTACATTTAAACCATGCACTTTATACGTAGTAACTACATTTTAAACCATGCACTTTATACGTAGTAACTACATTTAAACCATGCACTTTATACGTAGTAACTACATTTTAAACCATACACTTTATACGTAGTAACTACATTTTAAACCATGCACTTTATACGTAGTAACTACATTTTAAACCATACACTTTATACGTAGTAACTACATTTTAAACCATACACTTTATACGTAGTAACTACATTTTAAACCATGCACTTTATACGTAGTAACTAAATTTTAAACCATACACTTTATACGTAGTAACTACATTTAAACCACGCACTTTATACGTAGTAACTACATTTTAAACCACGCACTTTATACGTAGTAACTACATTTAAACCATGCACTTTATACGTAGTAACTACATTTTAAGCCATACACTTTATACGTAGTAACTACATCTTAAACCATGCACTTTATACGTAGTAACTACATTTTAAACCATACACTTTATACGTAGTAACTACATTTTAAACCATACACTTTATACGTAGAAACTACATTTTAAACCATGCACTTTATACGTAGTAACTACATTTAAACCATGCACTTTATACGTAGTAACTACATTTAAACCATGCACTTTATACGTAGTAACTACATTTTAAACCATACACTTTATACGTAGTAACTACATTTTAAACCATACACTTTATACGTAGTAACTACATTTTAAACCATACACTTTATACGTAGTAACTACATTTAAACCATGCACTTTATACGTAGTAACTACATTTTAAACCATGCATTTTATACGTAGTAACTACATTTTAAACTATGCACTTTATACGTAGTAACTACATTTTAAACCATACACTTTATACGTAGTAACTACATTTAAACCACGCACTTTATACGTAGTAACTACATTTTAAACCATGCACTTTATACGTAGTAACTACATTTTAAACCATACACTTTATACGTAGTAACTACATTTTAAACCATACACTTTATACGTAGTAACTACATTTTAAACCATGCACTTTATACGTAGTACATTTTATACGAAACTCTGTATCGAGGTGACCGGTTATTATTCTACTTTTTTAAATTATTTATTTACCTGTATTATATTTATATCACTTTATGCTTAGCTTTTTACTAATTTCTTAAGAAGTTGGCATAGGATAACATTGAATTTATTTAAAATTATAAATTGAAATTATTAATTTCCATTTTTGATATCATTTGCTGATTTTTCATATCTTATTATTATTATTCAAATTTAATGTCAGTTCTACGTCATAATATATGTTCCGTGGTTATAAGAATTGAGTATTCATTTCTATTTAGTTGTATATTTAAATAAAAAGAATACAGAATAACTTATATATTTTTGGATAAATTAAAATTCTTCATTTACCATTTTACTAAATCTAATTCAACATGTAAAATATAACCAAATTAGTCTTACTTTACCATAAGGTCCCTGCTTTTTTTTAAGGAAAGTTTTTATCTCTTTAATTAAAATATTAGGAATAATATTTTCGTAAAGATATTTCAAATATTTTTTTACCACTAAGTGCATTTTCAAAATACAATAAACCTTTTCTTGCGTCTCATCTCATTACTACGAGCATTCATCAAAGAAAAGGCAATTATTCAATGCTGGTACAAGCATAAGTAATTCACACCAGCAGTTTTTACACAGCAAATCATTATAGCTTTTCTTGTTACATTTTGCGGGCCAATGTGTTCGAACTCCTTCCTTTGGATTGGGCCAATAATAACACTCCAAAAAATTCTATCAAAAATGTAGAAAAGCTTTAAACAAAAGAATAATTAACTGATCACAATAACAGTCTTCTAATTAATTCAATACAAACCTAATATGTTAATAGTAGCAAGGTTTAAAAAAATACATACGAAGCCATAGCTGTGGGTAAGCTTTCGAAGGCAGTGGCCATCTGACGCATGTAAATCGTTTGTTGCAGCTGCCGAATATTGCTCTTACGGCGCAAAAAAAATAAGAAGAAAGAGAAAAACACGATAGGTGCATTTCTTGTTAATCTTGATTAAATGAAATCAAAGTACAGTGCTCATTTTCGAGTGCTTAATTTTTAAACTTAGTACTTGATAAAGTTTATCTTGCCACTGATGAGAATATAATAAATACTTATAAATATATTTCATTGAATAAAACAAAACAATTGTTATATAAATTTAATTCATATTTATAGCTAAACATATATCTTCTATTTGAACAAAAACTATGGCACATAAAAGTAAATAGTAATTAATTTCAAACGTATTAAATACAAGGGACTGGAAGAAGCTGTCTGAAGGGAAAGTGGCTTCATGAACATAATAGAAAACCTGTTTTAATTTCCATCACATTTTGAAATTAGGATAAATATAATGAAAATAAAAACTGCATCAATATAATTTGAAGTGAAATAAATTCAATATTATTGTTAATATATATATTCCTAGAAATAAATGTAATATACATATATTAGTCAGAAGAAATGAAGGGAAGAAAGGTAACTAATACTGCAAGATATGAGACTTGAATTACAACATCACTATAGTTTCTAAACTATATTTGTAATATCAAAACATGACAGAAAACTACTTGAATTCTTTAGTTATAATAGCTATTTGCAGTAGTCAAACAGTAGTTTCCTCATGAACCTATTATGAACACACCAAATGGTAATTAATTCAGTAAAGGTTTAACCAAAGGCCATATCACTGACGTCGAAAGGAAATTAAATACAAGGGACTGGGAGAAGAAGTCAGATAGGAAAGTGGCTATATGAACTACACTGGATGATATGAAATAAAGGCTACAAATTTTCAAGATTTGTATCCTTAAAAATGGTGGAATAGAACAAAATGATGTGACGGCATATTTGTGTGGCTCATGAACGAAGAAAAGCTACTCAGTTTGGACAAATCACTAACGATTATACAAATTTGGACGGTTAAACGATTAGATACTTTATGTAGAGTTGATAGTGCAAATATTAAGTCTACCTAACACAGAAACAATGTTAAGGTCATCAAAATAAACTCTCTCCACTATATAAATGTATAGTTAATTATAACACAAATGTAAATACCTGGTAACTATTTCAGTTTTCTAACATTACCATTTACTGTTAAAATATAAGTTGTGTTAATAAGACATGCTGTAAAAATATTAAAATAATTAAAGAGATAACAATTAAAATGTAATAGAATATAAACATAAAATAACTTCATTTGCAACCCCACAGCTGTTATATTTTTATTCAGTTTGTATCAATTAGTTAATTATATATATTTAACAGATACTATGGCATAAGTTTTTTAATATCAGCTATTTTGAAAAATAATTAAAATAAATTAATTGGAATCCAGAGAAATTAATTTTATAACCATACAGTTTTGACAGCATTTCTAGTTGGTACTTAAAAGTTAAGTTTAATGTTATTACTTTCTGTAGCTACCCAGAGAAAAAGTAAGGTGGGGTCATCGAATATTTAGAGGAGATTCCACATACTTTACTATGGCCCCACCATAACTTATTCCCTGGGTATGTGTAGTAGCTACAGTGCACATCTATTTACATTAAGGCACTTGTAAAAAAATTAGAGAAGTACAACTTCTTTCATTATTTACAATGTATTCTACTTATAAATATAGAGTATTAAAGCATAAATAATTAAAGCTTAATTAGTTCCTATAGGCAATATTAATGGCACTTGTATTAGTAAATAAACTGCACCGTAACAATTAAGTTTCTCTCTACCGAACTATTGCACTATTTAAATATAAACAGAAATTTTAAATTATAACATGTAGCTAGCTAGCTAGATCCTTTGAAATCATTTCTCAAAATATTGTTAATAAATACAACGTCAACACTTTTTATAAAACGTGTTAGTATAACTGAACATGGAAATTAGTGTAGAGAGTTCTGTTTAAAGAATATAGACTATTAGTACTATCATTTTTTATAGAGAAAAAACGAGGGTTGTTATTAAAAAGGCCATATCTCTTTAAGCTTTCGATATTTTCTTTTTTTAAATCGCCTTCAGGAAACCTAAATCTATCTTATTATAAAATATTTAAATACAATATTCTCCTACCTAGGAAGCAGATGTTCTTTTTATTTAAAATACAGATTTCAATGAATAAACAGATCATTATTATTTTATTATATAGCTAACGGGTTTTTCCGCCATATAGGCCATATCGCTGAGGTCAAAAGGAAATTAAATACAAGGGACTCGAAGAAGTAGTCACAGATCGCAATGTGTCTCAACAGTACTAAGTGTTAATGAGGGGTTGCTGTAGAGCATTGGTAGTTTCACATCTTGATTACAGTGTGGGTGTGTTCAATTGTTATTATTAGCTTAGAATTTAGATCAATGGAAGCAGACCAATTCTAGTTAGAAAAGAGTAGAGTGGTACCAATTTAGTGAAGGTAGCTGTATAAACTACAAAGTAGAGTATTGCGCAGGTTCATATCAAGATGATTACAGTTTTGTTGTGAAATATGTTGGCTGCTAAGATTCATGATAATTATTTGACCAGGAAACAAGGTAGCTATGGTACGCATTCTTTTTAGAAAAAAATGCTTCAACTTAATTTCTTTTACTAAACTGGCTGTATTGAGCATTGTGAACACTTATCATATATTTTGAGTAAGGTTTATTAGGGAAAAACGTGTTGTTTTTCTTCAAAGTGCGTTTCTATAAGAGCTGTCGATCCTGTCCGTACCTTCCTAATTCCTACATCTTTAGGAAGCCTAAATTATTTAATTAGAATAACACGTTTTTTCATTGCGTCCATACACAGCACAAACAACCATGGCAAACTTTCTTACATACAAATAACTAATTGAGTCGCTGTATCTAATATTGCAATGCAATGCAGGGTCACATCTGTGTGTTCGTATGTGCGTATTTGTTTCGCGCAGGAGAGTCTAAAATTCGTATCAAGGCGTGGCACACCTTGTAAGTTAGATTACTTAATATACCTTGAATGTAGTGCAGCAGTTTTTACTGCTGGGAACATCTAGGTGACTAGGTTAGGTTTTGTTTTCTCACCCGAGAGATGGACAGTCAGTCAAGATGTGTCTTAACATGGAAAAATCTGAAAATTGTATCGATTTTTTTTATTTCAGTAATAGATAGTTAATAGTGTCAAAAATCTTCAAGGAAAATTTCATAGCGAGTAGATAATAGTGAGCATCGGGTTCCCAAGGGGATTGAGTGCCGCACAGGGCAATAAACGAATTTTTGAGTTTTTTATCCTCATTTTCTGACACTTCCAAATAGTGTAAAATTTTTGTATTCAAAAGTATAGAACTATTTTTAGTTGAAGCTATGGAACTTCGTTTTTTTTCATTTCATTCTTCATGAAATTCTCTACAATATGCTGAGAGCTGATTTTTGAATTTCAAATTTTTTCGGGATATAAAGTTTAAAAAATAAAATTTGAAAAAATTTCTTTTTGGAAAAAACTTATTTTTTTGAGAACTAATACGAAATTCAAAAATCAGATCCTAGCATTCTGTAGAGAATCAAATTGCGATTCGAAAGCAAAAAAAACCAAAGCCGTAGCTTCAAAATTGTCGGAGTTCTATACTTTTAAAAAACGGGTTCGAAATTCGTTCGAATTTCGATAGCTAACTCATTTTCTATGCGTCCAATCGAAAAAATGTCAAGAACAAAAATGTCTAACAATTCAATTTTATATATACGTACGGAGTTTCATAAACATAGCTTCAATAATAATTTCTTTCTGAAATCCATGTACGGTCACTCACTGCTACCCGGTAACTGAGCGAGTTAAATGGTAATGATGACATATAGCTACTCACCAGAAGCCAACTGAACAGCAAGTGGAAACCATCAGTTATAATAATACGAAAAAGTTTCTCGCTGCTAGTTTACTAGTAACTATATTGACACGAACTAGCAAGCCAACTTGCCAGAAAAGTTGAACACATTCAACTTTTCTCGCAGTTTATTTTTCAAGCTACAAATTCACTAGCCAACATGAAGACACTGGGTGTGTTTACTAGCTTGTAGTGAATAAAGCAGCCTCGTGTCACAAGGCTTTAGAGAGTGGCTATGCCGTAAGCTACTTCCATGTGCTGTGGTAGTCTAAATGAATCATTATTAGCTAGTTTTTTCTTTTGTTCACTCAGAGTGATCTATGGTTGGATCAATTGATAGAGGCTCAACCTACATACATGAGAGCACAGGTATATACACTAATCCTTTTTTGCCCTTAAACAATTTGTCTAAGGAAAAATTAAGAAACTAGCTATATTTTCAAGCGACAGATCTATAGATGGTTCACCATTCCTTTTTGCACTTCAATTGCCTAAGGTAGCTTAGGAAAAAAGTTCTCTAGCGACACTTCTACCGCACTGAGTTGGTGTGTAGTTGCTGTGCGTGTCTGTCCGATAGTTTGATGACAGTTTTCTTGACTCTGAGGGCAGACAATCTGGTGTCTGGGTTGGGGTGCCACAACTCCTTCGCTATGTCTGATAGACGGCTAACCAACTGAAAAAAATACACTAATTCAGAACATCATGCAAATAATGCACTATTCGTGATGAAGTAAAAAATGCTTTAAAAAGATGTAGCTATTTAAAAACTGAAATAATTATCTAATGAAGGTAAATGTCTTCAATTTTAACTCATTTAGGAGCTACTTTTTTTATTAGTAGCTAATAAAATAGGTGCTTGCAAGATAATGATATCATGAGAGTTTGTCTGTCGCTAACTGAAAATATTCATATCTAAGTATTCAGGACATTTCCGTTTTAATGTTTTCAAAAAATGGTATATATAAATCAGCTAGAAGTAGCTACAAAATACCACAAAGGAAGGGGTAGAACAATTTAATTATAGAAATTTAATTCACAATGCTTAGAAAAAACTTTTTAGCTAACTATAAATAATTTTTATTACCTAAATTTTCTTTAAAAATAGTAGCTGAAACAGCCAGGATACTATAATAGCGTAATAATAAGTTGGAAAATGGATATAGCTATAATATCTTCAAAAAAGAAGAAGTTAATATTGTTTAGGAGAAATGTTGATACCTACTGGGTTCATTTTCAAAACGATAATATAGTCAATATTTACATTCGAGAGTTGGTTCAAATGATGTAACACTAGCTAATAAAATCGATTACTTAGGTAGTTATTTACTGACAGAAAAAATAAATCATCAACTAACTACCAGCACAATTTTTTCTACAATGCAAGCAAATTCGGTTCATTTATAAACCATCTAGGTGGACATTAGCTACATTGCTGCATGTAGATAATGTCATTCATTTCAACTCACGGGGTCGTCTGTCCACCTTGAGGGTATGGTGGGTCTGATCTGGTCCCTCACCACAATGGCTATCATGTCCTCAAAGGAGGGGTCCAGGGGGGCTCTCTCCCCATAGGGGGGCAGGTACTCACTCACACCCCCCTTGGTTACAGTCCTTTGGAGCACCTGAGAATGGGTGGGAAATATTAGAGATCTTCTAAAGCAGTTAGGAATTAATCTTTTAATCTAGATACTTATTCATAATGGAAAATATTGATTTTTTAAAAATCAACCGAGAACCTTGAATATTCCTATATAGCATAGCTAGCTACCTATATTTATTTTTTCATGAAGTCCCAGTGCATAACTATTTCCATTCTTCATTAGCTATATAAAATAATGAAATCGCTGAGAAATTAGGGTTTTATTGAAATGGATAAATAGTCAGCTGTGTCGCTAGATGGCGTTGGCGTAGATATTATGAACACAAACGCACTCAAACAGCTTGACATTTTCACCACTAGATGGCCAGCTTATATAATTCAATAAAGTTCAAATAACATTCTATTATTGATGTTCTTGAACAAATGTATTTACACTTCAGTCAAAATGATATAGCTATAAAAAGTTACACTGAGATTTAGCTAAGTTCAATAATTCATTTTGTTAATTCCAATCAAGTTTCAATAACTATTCAAAATATTGACCAGTTTCTCAATTAGAATAATTCAAATGTTTATTAATATCACATAAATGAATATAGCTAACAAGAAAAATAATCAAATGGTATCCAGTGAATAAGTTCACCACTCACCTCCCACATCACCAATCCAAAAGCGTAAATATCAGCTTTGCGGAAACTCTCAAAGTTTCTCATGTCCATGCTCTGCAGTAGCACCTCAGGACTCATGTACCTCCTGGTGCCCACCCTGGGGTTGTCACTGATGTTAATCTCACCACTGCGAGTAGAATGGAGAACTGCTAGGCCAAAGTCAGCAATGCATACTGAGCCATCAGTCTGGAGGCAAAATTAAATCTTAAAAGCTAGTAGCTACTATGTCTTAATTAGTTCTACTCTTGACTTTGACGTCTAAGTGTTTCGAATGATAGCTACATACATACAAAATATATAACATTTTAAATTGGAAGACTGATTCGATTCAAAGGATACCTAGAGTTATATATTAATTAGCTATTATGAGATAGCTAAATGCTCTGAGAGTGTAATCACCTTCACGAGTATGTTCTTGCTCTTTATATCCCTGTGTGCCATGGAAGGTTTGCCCTGAGTGCCAAATATTTCAGTGTGAAGGTGATTCAAACCGTTAATAGCAGAGAGGATGATCTGAAGAGAGAAGATTGATATCAACATGTGGTCATTTCTCATAAGAGAAGTTAATCTTGAATGATTAATTTGAATTGAAATGCTAAGTATTAGAATACTAGGAAGCTTTCCAGCACAATATAGTTAACAATTTAATATTGACAATATGAATTGCTAACCCCGGTGGCCAGAAATTTAGTTCTCGGAATTATAACCGACCAGAGTTTCTGAGACCGAAATTTCCTAGAATCGCTAACCATGTGGCTAGTTACAAAGATCTTCATATGCAATGCAATATTTCAACAAGTAACTATAATAAATAGGCAACAATACCTTTAGAATAGCTAGCTATGCTTGATATTTTCCAAAATCAAGCAATTCATTGATAAAATCATAAATGTGGATAACTAGCTTTAGCTAGTAGTTAATAGTAGCCAACTATGTAGCTACAAAGTCATGTCAAATTAAGTTCATTGTTCATGAGAAATTGATAACTAAGTACCTAGATATTTAATAATATATTTCACTGCAGAGGCAAAATTTACAAGCCTGAATAGGTAAAACATCAATTAATTATTTCCATTTTTGTTCAAATATCTCTTAATTCAAATATTAAACCAGTTAGCTACCCAATTATCAAAAGGGCTAAAAACACATGAACTTCATCGCAGGTAAGAAGTTGTCTATACATTTAGCTAAGTAGCTAGATACACAATATATAATTATTGAAAGGCTCATTAATCTGTTAAAGGATAATTCCCCTTGACAATCTCTCTCACCGTAATCATTTGCTTGTGGTTGAGTGTATGCTCCATGAGGTAGTCATAGAGAGAGCCGTTAGGATGGTAATCAGTCACCAGCCACAGCTGAGTGTACGACCCCCTGGAAGTCATGTCAGAACCATAGTAGCCGAGGACATTTTCATGCGGCATGAGCACCGTGCTGTACATTTGAGTCTCTCTGTCCCAAGACAACTCGTCTCGTGAGAAAAATATCTTCACTGCAATGTCTTCATCCTTCCAGTTGCCACGCCACACCTCTCCAAACCTGCCCTTCCCTATGATGTCTATCAGGGCAATCTGTTTGGAGAGAGTCCTTTGGACAAACTTTGGGAGGCCTGATCCACTGCCTGATGTCATGGAGGCCTCGTGTAAAAGTTCTGTGAGAGAGGAATCGGCCTCATCCATCAGTCCATTGCGGAGGTGAAGGGGGAGGGAGGATTGTGAGACTGAGAGAGTATTAGCTTTCAGGGACAGTGTTCCACTGGTACTGCTTTGTCTCATGAAAATATCACTCAGGAGACCTAGAAATGGAAAAAATTAGTTATTACTTTGCTGTCCCTAAACTTTATCAAACCAATAGCTATAGTCAAAGCCACAAATTAACTACAAATAGATATTACCTTTGTTGCTAGATCGTTTATTATTTCTATTGATGAATCGTAGCAAAGCGTATCCCACGACACAAAATACAAAGAAAACCATTATGGAGATCACAGTTGCATACACTATCAGCATACTGTCCACTGGTTCTGTGAAAAAGTGAAGATTATCAATAAAAATTATTTTATGATTTCTATTAGCAAGCTACGGAACAAGAAGATAGTTAGTATTTGAAGAAAGACTTGATTAGCTTTTGCAAGATCCATTTTCCATAGCTACAAGTAGCAACCAGAAGAAAATTCAAATGGGCATTAATAACCATATTTTGGGAAAACAAAATAGTAGAAATATTTATTTCACTTAGCTTGTTGCAATTGCAAGAAAAATTTAAGCTTTCAGTAGCTAAATTTATTGTAACTAACTAACAATAAATCTATTTTTACCTTCAGAACAACAGAGATGATTAGAATTTTCCAATCTTACCAAGCAATAATATTTACCTAATTCAGAAGGTACAGATGGAAATCCCCCGCCATTGCACAGGTCCCCCTCACAGCACTCTACAACATAGGCTGCCTTTATACTCCCATCCGCAGACTGAGAGTGAGCAGAGGAACACACCAAGTCAATGTGGTCTCTGCTGGTGAGGCAGCCTTGAGAAACTGCAGGAGAAGACCCCAGAGCATCTGCCACACTAGACTTGAAGCACTGCAACATTAAACAGAAAAATAAGCAAACTTACAGAGTGATAATATGAAGAACCTAAATGACTTATAAATCACTAATTTTATATAGCTATTTTGCAATAAAGAATGAACATGAAAATATTAAAATAAAGCTAGCTGGTTAATAGTATGCACTAATCAAATAACTGGCTACAGTAACCAACTGCTGCTCAGCAAGGTCAATAGATACAGAGAAAATAATATTTGAGCTTCAAGTAAAAAGCATGGCCTGATAAAGAATGAAAAACATATAGAACTAAACTTGCAACAGAAGTGGTTACACATCATTCAAATATTAGCTACATTTAAAAATGGTGAAATAAATTATTGAGTATTATAGATGATTTCCCAAAGAATACCACACCTTAACAGCTCCATGGCATATCTTCTTGTTGAGACAATTGGGACTCTCACAACTGTGGCAATTGAAGGTAGTTGGAGTGAAGTTGGAGATGCTATCTGACAGACTCATTCTGACCAGACCACTGAAAAATCCTAGCTACTTGTGTAATGAATTGAATTATCAACTACTTCCTCCTATGAACATTGATCATAAATAAGTTAGGTCATCATAGCTATCAGCATATCAGAGTTGTCTGAAATATCCAGTCTGCAAAACAAAATAGAATGTCTTTGAGAACAAATTAATAGTTCAACAAAATAAAATGAATAGGCAGGCAATCCTTTATTTCAAAGTGTGGACAAAGTTGCGAGTTAAAATAAATGAAGACTTACTAAGAACCATTTTTAATAAAATATATCACAAACATAAAAATAAAATACCAAGTGAATTACTCATACAATTTTTCAAAGTAGCTAGCTATAGCTATTGATGTTTTCTTATTGCAACTAAATAACTCCGAAACATATATAATTGAATTTTAAACAGGGCTTCCAACTTCCAGCTGCCACCCCCAGACTGCAAAAACAGGGCAAGTGTTCTCCAAGAAATCGTCTATTTAAAGCAGCATGGCAGCAGTAGCCAACAGCACCCAGTGCCCAGAAACCCAAGAGTCTGGATGATTCTTGATAATAACAGATTACAGATGAAGATATTGGGCTTAATGCAGCAAATTATACAGTCAGCGTCCATCGGATCATCGGACTGCACTGCATTCTGCAGGAACTGGTAAAGTTTCCATAGAAATATCTTATTCTGTACAGAGTAAAATTAATGTGAATATTGGGATTAATTCATAGGGTTTAACAGTTTTGTATCAAAATGAATGTAAATATTAAATCAAAATTGGTCGTAGAGACTCTGAGAGTGAGACTAGAGAATATCCCAAATATCTCCCATATTATACAGACTGGATATAGCCCAGTCTGCAAAGCATACACAGTCTCCAGATACAAACTGGGCCCCATTAGTCCGACGTCCCAATAGTCCGATAGTTCCATCTTTCTGTGTTATTATTAGTTTTATTTCTTAATCAAAATAAAAAATATGAT
Source organism: Caprella mutica (assembly GCA_947561585.1). Classification (NCBI taxonomy): domain Eukaryota; kingdom Metazoa; phylum Arthropoda; class Malacostraca; order Amphipoda; family Caprellidae; genus Caprella; species Caprella mutica. The sequence goes on from CANNZV010003769.1 coordinate 26,049, forward strand.
TAAATAGGTATACTCAATAAATAACTAATCTAAATAATAAAATAATTTTTCAATTCTTTCATTTTTTAAAATTTTATATTACTCTTTTCTTCTACTTCATTTCTAATATCAATTTATGATGCATTACCTCACTTGATTTCATCATTTAATGTAGTTTGTTGTATCCGCTAGTTTGTTGTATCCGCTAATTTGTTGTATCCGCTAGTTTGTTGTATCCGCTAGTTTGTTGTATCCGCTAGTTTGTTGTATCCGCTAGTTTGTTGTATCCGCTAGTTTGTTGTATCCGCTAGTTTGTTGTATCCGCTAGTTTGTTGTATCCGCTAGTTTGTTGTATCCGCTAGTTTGTTGTATCCGCTAGTTTGTTGTATCCGCTAGTTTGTTGTACTGCACACTTCATAATTGGTTACCAGTCTGTATTTGGTGCAAAAAATTCCACTGACTTTCTGAAAAAGCTGAAAAAATCCACCATAAATTTCCAGTAATTTGGCTGATCCACCAACATTTTACCCATTTTTCTACCGAAAATTAATGGTAACAGGAATAAATAGCAAGAAATCCACCGACATTGCCAGAATATTATTTTCAATGGAAGAAAATCCCACCGACAAGTCGTGGCAATTTACCATGAAATACAGTCTGGATTGTTTAATGACCTGGCAGAGGGGTTTGGGGGGCAGCACTGTCACCTTGATTTCATATTTCAGCCAGTCTGTATTTGGTGCACAAAGTCCCACTGACTTTTTAAAAAAAACTGAAAAAATCCACCATAAATTTCCAGTAATTTGACTGATCCACCAACATTTTTCCAATTTATCCACCAAAAATTAATGATAACATAGGAATAAATAGCTAAAAATCCACCAACTTTGCCAGAATATTATTTTCTAAGAGGAAAAAATTCCACCTACATGTCGGTGGAATTTACCACAAAATACAGACGGGTATTTCAGGACAATTAATCTCCAAAAAATTTCAAATTTGTCTCCAAAATGACCAAATTTCTTCAAATTGTCTCCAATAATAACATGTAAACATAGGAATTAATTAGAAAATAGTCATCAAGATCTTGTTTTGATGAATTTTCCCACAAATATAGTCTCCAAGGATCTTTGGCGACATGGACGCGCTTTGCAGACTGGATACCATAGATACCCAGATAAATATTGAAGAATTATAAATGATAGTTAAATCAGTAATATATAAACTACAAAAGTGTCTGAATAATGCCAGTCTGCAAAGCGCGTCCATGTCGCCACTCGCCAAAGATCTTTGGAGACTATATTTGAGGGAAATTCATCAAAACAAGATCTTGGTGACTATTTTCTAACTAATTCCTATGTTTACATGTTATTATTGGAGACATTTTGAAGAAATTTGGTCATATTGGACTTGGAGACAAATTTGAAAAAATTTGGAGACTAAATGTCCTTAAATATGAAATATTGGTGACATTCACAGACTTGACACACTTTGCAGACTGGGACTAATGGGGCGTGGGACTACTGACTACTGGGGGCCTGGGGCGTCGGACTAGTGGGGCATCAGATTTGGTCTGTATTTGGTGCACAAAATCCCACTGACTTTCTCAAAAAGCTGAAAAAATCCACCATAAATTTCCAGTAATTTAGCTGATCCAGTCACAGATCCTGGATCCACCATGTTTCAGAGGCTGGAAAATTGTAAGCCAATTTTCCTAAAATTCTGAGCGAAGCCAATTTGGGTCATTTTTTGAAGATTTCAAGCCAAAACTAACATGGGAACATAGGAATTAATTCAAAATTTGAAGCCAATTAGACATATCTGAGTTTTGACCTTTTGAAATCTAAGCCAATTAATTGGCTTTAACAGACATTATTATGACACATAGCTACTCTGTAACATGGCAGATCCACCAACATTTTCCCAATTTATCCACCAAAAAATTAATGGCAACATAGGAATAAATAGCTAAAAATTCACCCAGTCTGCAAAGGATGCACAATCAGTCTCCAGATATTTAATTTTTGGCCAAACCCATGTTACAGAGTATGTCGGTTAAAGCCATTTAATTTAAATTGGCTTAGATTTCAAAAGGTCAAAACTCAGATATGTCTAATTGGCTTTAAATTTTGAATTAATTTCTATATTATAATGTTCCCATGTTTACCAGTCTGCAGAATATGGAACATTTTTCCAAGACTCTCTGCAGGAGTTTTTGATTGAATTTCAGAAATTGGAGATCTCTGCAGGAGATCTTGAATTAATTCCTATGTTACCATTAAGTTAGCTGCGGGAGTTTTTGAATTAATTCCTATGTTACCATTAATTTAGCTGCAGGAGATTCTGAATATGCTACTGAGAGTCAGAGAGTAACCGTCTCTCAAATTAAAATCTCTGTGGTAGAAGAGACGCAATCTGCAGACTGGCGGCATGTTAATGTAAGCTTGAAATCTTCAAAATTGAGCCAAATTGGCTAGGCTCAGAATTTAAATGAAATTTTGGCTCAAAAATTGCCATTGGCATACAATTTCCTAGCCCAGTCTGTATTTGGTGCACAAAATCCCACTGACTTTTTCAAAAAGCTCAAAAAATGATTAAAAATCCACCCTAAATTTCCAGTAATTTGGCAGATCCACCAACATTTTCCCAATTTATCCACCGAAAATTAAAGGTAACATAGGAATAAATAGCTAAAAATCCACCAACTTTGCCAGAATATATGTTCAAAGGTAGAAAAAAACCACGAAATACAGACTGGTTTCCAGCCTCTGAAATATAGGTTTTTTGGAGTGATTTGTCTCCAAAGATTTTCGAATTTCTCTACAAAATGACCAAAAATCTCAATTCTCTCCACTAATTAAGGTAAGTGTATCAAATTCCGGCCACTTAAGAGACCCCGATCTTTAAAGATTGGATTCATTAAATCCGATCTCTAAAGATTGGATTCATTTAATTTCACTGGCTTCCAATACGAGCATTATTAACATAGTTATTAAAAAACTGTTAACGAACATTAATGAATAAAAATTTTATGATTTATGTATACAATTAATTATTCATTAATAAATATTGCTCGCTTATCTATTTCCCCCTTAATCCGGCCAGTACAGCCCATAATTCCGGCCTTATGATGTTCCTAAAAACGGCCATGTAAGTTTAGAGCTAGAAAATTGATTGCTAATTATAGTAATAGGTATTGTTTGCATAACTGATAACTGTGGTAAGTACATGAAAAATAAAAGTTTCACAAAATAAATATATGAGATTATTAATTTCCATTTGAAATCAATTTACACAATGGTAATCTATTTTTATTTCAGTATTTAACTTGATAAGCTCAAGCAATTTTTAAATCGGATTATATATTTTAAGAAACAATTCAAGACAAATAAAGTTTTCATATAGAAAGAGAATAATTTAATGAATTTAAATTTTATCTAGTTTTCCAACATATGTAAAAATGTATCATAAACATTTGTTCCCTTTTGAACTTTTCAAGTAGAGAATCAATACTATCCATATAAACAACGTACGTATTTCGATTCGAATGCTGGGATATCGAATCGATGGATTGTTCCATCGAATCGACAGACCGTTGTTTGTAGGGATAGCTATCTATTTAAACTATTTTGGTTTATGAAATAAATGTGATCAATGAAATTATGTTATGGGATATTATTTATTGTTGATCTTTATTAAACACAAACAAATACCTACTGATTAAACAATTCAAAAAATGTTTAAAAAAAAACAGAAAACAAGAGACTTTTCAGAGATGATTTTATAAATAAATTTCTCTGATTTCCTTCCCTTTCCAGATCATAAACTATTCGACCTCTCCAAAAGCAAACATGTTCGAATCTATTCGATATCGGGTTGTGTCTAATTCGTTGCGCTGGTAGCGTATGCCGGTAATAGATATGACTTAAATTAGATATCTAACTGAATATATCTAAATATTTTGACCATTTAGAAATCTAATTTATTTCTACCATCAGTATCCAAAAATCATCACTCAAGTCCGCATCGTTTAATTTATAATCAGAAATCGTTTAATGCATATTGAAGCAACACCAGTAATAAGATATCTTTTATAATATTGAATTCCATTTTAGAATAAATTCCTTAAATTTCGTATCATTTATGATCGATTCCGATATCTACCTAAAATCTAAATGTATCGAAATAACACCAGTAATTAGATATATATATTATATTATTGAATTACATTCAAAATGTATTCATAATGCACCAAAATGTGCGAGATATAATTCGTAATTTATCGAAACCTGAATCAACGATTCAATTTAATATGCATCCAGGATGGCCGAGTCCCAGAAACAAAACTTCCCAGTAAACGCAGTGGTGTCAATTATATTTCTAACCGGTACCACGTGCTCTACGAGTCTCCATATTCGATGTCGAAAAAAGAAACAAAATAGATCCCTCTGTATCGGTCAGATACATTTTTAGATTAGCGATCGATGCAACACTCAAAGAAAGAAAACAAGAGATATAAACGAAAGCCTTTTAGTAATGAAATAGACAGAAAATTCGATATAAAATATCTAAATTAAAGATATATTTCCGGAAGAAAGTTAAAATATCGAACTGTATTTATTACCAACTTCTACTTTATTACTTATAGTGCAATGTACGTTTGGGGTGTAGTGTGTTGTTGAAATTTTAGTTAAATGTATTACACACTCGTTATATGTTTAATATTAACTTCCTGTTAGACTAGCTCAGCTATATTAAATTACCTATTGTTTAAATAACCATGTATTACTTTTATGAGAAACGGACGTAAGGTCTAAAGTCTATTACATTTCCGGCGAGTGTTAAATAACACTGCTTGTAGTTCCTTAAGGTAGTCTGTTTTTGCATTACTCAGAGAGAGATGTGATTCTCTCATCTCTCTAATATTCTTCTCTCTGTATAACATATAAACTCTTTAAATAAACTCTATGTCTTAACATTGTTAACCCACTGTAATTTAACCTAATTTCTAACAGGTTATGGGCCCAGTGAACGATAAGAGTTTATAAATCAAATTATGTTAAAACAATGAGAAGTCTATTATATAGTAATCAATAAAAACGATGTACAGTGAAAAAGTGCTAAACTAAATGAAACATATACGCACGAACGGTTGTGTAAGCATATCGTGTTAACGCGCTAATGAGGTCGATTATATTACTGCTTGAGCGAAAATGTACTTGTTTTTTATAGTATAATTATTTAGTATTCGTGCGGAAGAGGTGTCAAGAGAGGTCACAAATTACCTTTAAATCTGTGACCTTATCCTTTGGTAAACAGTCTTTCAACAAAAGGTTCTTGCGAACTAAGACTTGTGTTACTGTTCCAATTGAATATTAATAATTATATTCTGTGAAGTTATTCTTATGAATTAGAATAATTTTAAAACATCAATTCAGTTAAACAAGTAAATCAATTTAACTGCTTTGTTTGTTTATGTTTGTTAAGTATTGAATGATAATAAATACTTTGAAAACATGTCTTCAAATAAGTTACAGGGGATTGTTCCCCTAGACGGAAATAATTACCCCACATGGAGGGTACAAATGAAGATGTATCTCTTACGAGAGAAACTGATGGATTTTGCTGATGGATCTAAACCAGTTCCAATAGATTCAGCTTCAACTGAGGTGAAGAATGCCTATGCTAATAATTATAATAAGGCACTGGCAGATATAGTACTATCTATTTCACCGGATCAATTGTACTTAGTTGGACAACCCACGGATCCACACGCTGTCTGGACCACCCTTCAAGAAACGTTTCAGAAAAACACGTGGGCGAACAAATTTCGTCTGAAGAAAAAGCTCTACAATTTAAAATTGAAGTCTCCCGAACTACTCGACTTTCATTTGAAAGAACTAACTGAAGTTTTTCAAGAGCTTGCCTTGTTAAATCAAGTGTTCAGTGAAGAGAATAAAGTTATTTGTCTCCTTTCATCACTACCAGAGCCGTTTGAAGTGCTTGTCACCGCACTTGAAGCTCAGACAGACATCCCTAACTGGATTACCGTAGCTGACACACTCCGGAGAGAAGCTGAAAAGTTGAGTATTAAATCAAATAATGCATTGGCATTATCCAATACTCAGAATGATGCTGTAGTAAATAAACAGTCCATCATGTGCCATTTTTGCAAAAAATTGGGACACCTGAAGAAAGACTGCTTTAAATTTAAACGGTATTCTCAAACTAACAGAACTCAAAACCAGCCAAATGGTGTAAATGTAAGTCATAGAGAACTAAATCACACAATGTATGCTAATGATATCGCTCTTTGTAACAAATATGCCGACAGTAATATTTGGATAATAGATTCAGGCTCTTCATCACACATGAGTGGTGATAAAAATTTATGTAAAGATTTTGACAATATTAGCAAACCTATCAATGTTAAAGTAGGTAATGGAGATGTCTTACAAGCTATTTCACTAGGAAATGTTTGTTATTGTGAATATCCCAGGTGGTGGAAGTAGAACATGTAAAATAAATGATGTACTATATGTGCCAAATCTAGCTTTTAATCTACTATCAGTGTCAAAAATGACAATAATAAATCTATTATTTTTGAAAATGATAAATGTAAAATTTTGAACGAAAATAAAGAGTTAATTGCTGAGGCTAACTGTGTGTGTTGGTCAACTCTATTATCTAAATACTGTAGTTCATAAAGCTGCAGTAACGGTTGATCAAAATAAAGTATATAAACATTCTATGGCACAGAAGGCTCGGTCATATAGGTAACGATAACTTGACTAAAATGATCCGAACTAAATCAGTAAATGGTCTGGATAGTAAATTAAAAGCTATAGAAGGCGTGTGTGAACACTGCTGTAATGGGAAAATGCATAAAATACCTTTTTCTACAAGCTTCAAGAAAAATTGTAAACTTCTTGATTTAATCCACACAGATGTCTGTGGGAAAATTACTCCCACTTCCAGGGGTAATAATTCATATTTTCTGACCTTTATTGATCATGCTACTCGATACTCCTGGATATATGTTATTGCACATAAGAGTGATGTGTTTCAGAAGTTTTTGGAATGGAAAGCTATGGTTGAAAATATTTATGAAAGGAAAATTAAAACCTTGCAGTCAGATAATGGAGGAGAATATACCTCAAATAAGTTTGAATCATATTTACGAAATGAAGGTATAATTCACCAGAAATCTATTCCTAAAACTCCTGAACAAAATGGGTTAGCTGAAAGATTTAATAGAACTATTATGGAAAAAGTTAGATGTATGTTATCTGATTCAGGAATTGATAAGGAATTCTGGGGTGAAGCACTATATACTGCAAATTATCTAAATAATAGATGCATTAATTCATTTTTAGTAAATAAAACTCCATATGAAGCTTTAAATCTTAGAAAACCCAACGTTAGTCATGTAAAAGTTTTTGGATGCACCGGGTATGCCCATATTTCTCGAGATGAACGATCAAAATTAGAAAATAAAGCTACCAAATGTCTGTTTATTGGCTATGGCACAGTTACTAAAGGGTATAAGATGTATGATGTTGAATCTAAAAGAATCTTCTTTTCCAGGAATGTAACCTTTGATGAATCAATTTCATCTAAGATTGAGAGCCCTCAACTGAGTGAGACTCCTAACTCTCCACTGGTGTTCCCTTCAGAAGATTCAGAACCTGCTGGGCCTGAGAACCAAACTCTTGAAAATAATCCTCCCTGATGCGCAACCTGTACCAGCTATCAGTCCTGATGAGGATCTTAGACGATCGTCTAGAATTCGTAGAGCTCCAATTAGATATGGTAGTTGGGAGTATGATCAGTTTGAGGAGGAGGAGGGTTTATTAGTCAATGGGAATATCAATATCGAACCTAGGTCGGTATCTGAGGCTCTTAATAGCGGTTCTGAATCCTCTAAATGGAAACATGCCATGGAGAGGGAATTAAATGCTTTTGAGAAACATAAAGTTTTTGAACTCGTAAAACCTACCTCAGATTTAAACATAATTAAATCTAAATGGGTGTTTAAAAGAAAAAAGGGATCTGATGGTAGAGTGGTTTCATATAAAGCTAGATTAGTCGCTCAGGGTTTTTTACAGAGACCTGGAATCGACTATGATGAAATTTTTGCTCCTGTAGTGAGATTTGAATCGGTGCGAACCATGTTATCTTTAGCAGCTAACCAAAAATTATTTGTACATCACTTGGATGTCAATTCTGCTTTTTTGAATGGGGATCTTAAAGAAAATGTTTATATTAGACAGCCTCCTGGCTATGCTATTCCAGGAAAAGAAGATTTAGTATGTAAACTAAATAAATCTATGTATGGGTTAAAACAATCACCCAAATGTTGGAATGATGCCTTGGATGCATATCTTAAATCCTTAGGATTTATTCAGTCATCTTGTGACTCATGTATATATGTTAAAGTAATCAATAACTCTCCATGCTTCATTTCTACGTATGTAGATGATATTCTTGTAGCATGTAAGAACTATGATGATCTGACTAAAATCAAGATTGATTTAAGTGCTAAATTTGAGATGAAAGACTTAGGAAAATTATCCTATTTCTTAGGCATAAAAGTCGTACAAGACGAAAATAAAATAGCCCTAAATCAATCTTCATTTGTCAACGAGTTATTAGATAGATTTGAATTTAATAATTGCAAACCGGTTTCAACCCCTGCTGATGTTAATTCCCATTTGGAACCAACTACTGATGATTGTGAACTAGTAGATAAAACTAAATATCAGTCAGCTGTAGGTGCTTTACTGTATCTATCTACTAAAACTAGACCGGACATAACTTATGCAGTTGGAAATGTCTCTAAATTTTGTTCCAATCCAAACACTAAGCACTGGTCTGCAATTAAGAGAATATTTAGATACCTAAAGGGCACACCTGATCTTGGCATTACATATGGTAATGAAGATGTTGAGTTAATAGATTATTCTGATGCCGACTGGGCAGGAAACAGAGTTGATAGGAAAAGTACTTCTGGCCAATGCTTTATGTTAAATAATTCCATTATTTCTTGGCGCTCTGTGAAACGGTCATGTGTTGCTTTATCAACGGCTGAAGCTGAATATGTTTCCCTCTGTGGAGCCTCCCAAGAAGCTGTATTTCTAAATAAATTGCTATTAGATCGTAAAGTACCAAATAAGAATCCTATAGTTTTGTTTGAGGATAATCAGTCAGCCATTTGTATTGCTAAAAATACTAAAAATCATCCTAGATCGAAACACATTGATATTAAATTTCATTACATTAGAGATCTAAGATGTTGTTGCTTCAAACACAATTAAACTTGTGTATTGCCCCAGTGAAACTATGCTTGCTGACATATTCACTAAACCGTTGCCTACTGATAGATTTACCAAATTAGTTGAATTAATAGGCATGAAAAATATATAATGTCGTGTGAGGAGGAGTGTTGAAATTTTAGTTAAATGTATTACACACTCGTTATATGTTTAATATTAACTTCCTGTTAGACTAGCTCAGCTATATTAAATTACCTATTGTTTAAATAACCATGTATTACTTTTATGAGAAACGGACGTAAGGTCTAAAGTCTATTACATTTCCGGCGAGTGTTAAATAACACTGCTTGTAGTTCCTTAAGGTAGTCTGTTTTTGCATTACTCAGAGAGAGATGTGATTCTCTCATCTCTCTAATATTCTTCTCTCTGTATAACATATAAACTCTTTAAATAAACTCTATGTCTTAACGTTGTTAACCCACTGTAATTTAACCTAATTCTAACATGTGTTACACATTGTTATATCCATATTAAATGGGAATAATCTAATTAATTTATTCCCATTTAATATAATGTATGTATATGTAACATTAATCAAATTGATAAGCCCACAAACGTACATTACACTATAAAAGTAAAATCTAATAGCTAATAAATATAGTTCGATATTATAATTTATAAAGCTCTTTTGGAGATACATATTCAATATAGCTACTAATATAGATATATATTTGACATCATATTTGCCGTCTATTGTCAATACTAAAAAAACTCTTTCGTTTATATTGCTTTTTTATTTATTTGAGTGTTGCATCGCTATACTCAGAGAAATTCTGATGCACCCAGGTGTTTCGAGTTCCATGGCGCTGTCTAAAGTGAGACACTTTAGTGCACCAAACTCTAGTTTGGATGCACTTAGACTCGAAAGTGCATCAGTTTGATGCACTTAGATGCTAACTACATAGAGTGAAGATTTTTGGAAACTGACAGTAGAAATTTATTAGATTTCTAAATAGTCAAATAATTTAGATACATTCAGTTAGATATCTAATTTAAGTGTATTTCATTTCTATTACCGACATGCGCTACCAGCGCAACGAATTAGACACAACCCGATTTCGAATCGACTAGGACATGTTAGCTGGGCCGGCCTGTCCGATATTCTACCCCCCCCCCCCCCTCCCATAAACCAGCCTACTCATAATCCGGCCCCCCATAAATCAGCCTGTTCATAATCCGGTCCCCCATAAACCAGCCTATCCTAATATCCGGCCTCCCATTTACTGTCCACTAGCGTCGGACCGGGTGGCTTTGCCCATTTTCCGCATACTTTGATTTTACGAAAAAACTAGAGAAGTCAGCAATCTGATTTTTTGTGTGCAGATAGATGAAGAGTAGAACTAGGTGCTCACCAAGTTTCAACTCTTTAAGTTTAATAGAAAAAAAGTTATCATCAAAAAACTGTACGCAAAGATCGTGGGGATAAACCGGGTGAATTTTGCGCAATTACCGGGTGTACTTGCGCACTGCGCAAATTCACCCAATGTGGAACTGCGCAGTGCGCAAGTTCATTCTGTATAAACTGTGCGTAGAAAATCTAACCCTGATGTGCTATGCAACTGCCGTGAATCTGCCCCAATCTTCTATGCAACTGCCCCAATCTGCTGTGCAATTGCCATGAGTCTGCTGTGCAATTGCCGTGAGTCTGCTGTGCAATTGCCGTGAGGCTGCTGTGCAATTGCCGTGAGGCTGCTGTGCAATTGCCGTGAGGCTGCTGTGCAATTGCCGTGAGGCTGCTGTGCAATTGCCGTGAGGCTGCTGTGAAATTGCCGTGAGGCTGCTGTGGAATTGCCGTGAGTCTGCTGTGAAATTGCCGTGAGTCTGCTGTGGAATTGCCGTGAGTCTGCTGTGGAATTGCCGTGAGTCTGCTGTGGAATTGCCGTGAGTCTGCTGTGGAATTGCCGTGAGTCTGCTGTGGAATTGCCGTGAGTCTGCTGTGGAATTGCCGTGAGTCTGCTGTGGTATTGCCGTGAGTCTGCTGTGGTATTGCCGTGAGTCTGCTGTGGAATTGCCGTGAGTCTGCTGTGGAATTGCCGTGAGTCTGCTGTGGAATTGCCGTAAGTCTGCTATGCAATTGCCGTGAGTCTGCTGTGCAATTGCCGTGAGTCTGCTGTGCAATTGCAGTGAGTCTGCTGTGGAATTGCAGTGAGTCTGCTGTGGAATTGCCGTGAGTCTGCTGTGGAATTGCCGTGAGTCTGCTGTGGAATTGCCGTGAGTCTGCTGTGGAATTGCCGTGAGTCTGCTGTGGAATTGCCGTGAGTCTGCTGTGGAATTGCCGTGAGGCTGCTGTGTAATTGCCGTGAGGCTGCTGTGTAATTGCCGTGAGGCTGCTGTGGAATTGCCGTGAGGCTGCTGTGGAATTGCCATGAGGCTGCTATGGAATTGCCGTGAGGTTGCTGTGGAATTGCCGTGAGGCTGCTGTGGAATTGCCGCGAGGCTGCTGTGGAATTGCTGTGAGGCTGCTGTGGAATTGCCGTGAGGCTGCTGTGGAATTGCCGTGAGGCTGCTGTGGAATTGCCGTGAGGCTGCTGTGGAATTGCCGGGAGGCTGCTGTGGAATTGCCGTGAGGGCGAGGCTGCTGTGCAACTGCCGTGAGGCTGCTGTGCAACTGCCGTGAGGCTGCTGTGCAACTGCCGTGAGGCTGCTGTGGAATTGCCGTGATATAGGAGTATCGGGGATGAATATCACAGGTTTATTAATGAATAAGAGCTCTTTAACTTTATTAATATATGTGCGCAAGTCCACCCGTGAATTAAAATATTCCCAGGGTGATGTTGCGCATCTAGTATATTGGTTATATCTCAATAATTTATAATTATTATTAAAATCATCTTACATGACTGCAGTAAATTATGCATTAATCTGCAGTAAATTATGCATATCCAACGTAAATTGCAATCAAATTGGAGCATAATTATCAACACTACAGCAAAGTTTGTGGAGATTCGATTCTAGTCCAAAATAATTATTTTGCCATAAAAAACATAGGTCTCTGTTTGAACACTTAGTATCTATACTCAATCTCTAACGATTTTCGTGAAATTTATGCACTAGGGGGTTTAAGAGCCGTTCTTTCCAATGGTGTTGTCAGATTTAAAATATTTTCACGCATTCACCGTCAATTACCGATGCGCAACTTCACCCGGAATGTTGAAGTGCGCAAAGCCACCCGGTCTGACGCTACATAAATTTGTAAGATGAAGATATTTTGATATGCCGGATTTTGGTTTTATTAAAGATCATATGATGATTGATTGAAATTAGTTCACAATATTATTATTTTACCTACTGTAACTCTATGAAATGACATATGATCTAGTCGTTAATATTCCATAATCCGGCCTAGTGGCCGGAAATGAGTTATGAGTTCCATAATCCAACCATTCATGTATATAATATATGGAATATAATGATTCAATCAACTATAAAATATGTAAAATATTATTTAACACATTGGAACATTTCATTTATACGTTTTCAATATTTCTTTTATGTTTTTGCTAAAAAAACAATTAAAATAACGAAGTATCCTTCAACCTTGACTCTTACGTTTTGTCATAGTAAATTAAGACGAATTTCTTATCCCCAATATGCTTTTTAAATGATAAATAAATAATTTTGATTAACCAATTAAGCCAAATGAACATCCAATCAAGGTGGACGAAATTGGATCCCTCTCAAATTCTCCTATAAGATTCTTCATTCTTACAATTTTATTCTGTTCCTAACCTTATTTCAATTGTTTACGTAATTACCAGGCCGCCAGACTGCAGAATATGGAACATTCTTTCAAGACTCTCTGCGGGAGTTTTTGACTGAAATTTAGAAATTGGAGATCTCTGCGGGAGATCTTGAATTAATTCCTATGTTACCATTAATTTAGCTGCAGAAGATATTGAATTATTTCCTATGTTACCATTAATTTAGCTGCGGGAGATTCTGAATCTGCTGCTGAGAGTCAGAGAGTAGCTCTCTCTCAAATTAAAGTCTCTGCGGCCAAGTAATAAAGCATGTCCAAACTCGCCATTTTAATGGCGAGTTTGTGACAGTTATTTTGAGCCCTTCAATTGCTAATGGCGAGTTTAATCTATTTTTCTCCTATGCTACAATGTTATTTTGGAGAGAATTAATGATAATTTGATCATTTTGGAGAGAATTTGTTGAAATTTGGAGAGAGCTGGAGAGACAAATGGCGAGTTTATGAGACATACTATTTTACTTGGCTCTGCGGGAGAAGACACATTCTTCAGAGGTTCAGACTGGCCAGGCCCCAAGTAATAAAGCATGTCCAAACTCGCCATTTTAATGGCGAGTTTGTGACAGTTATTTAGAGCCCTTCAATTGCAAATGGCGAGTTTTTTTCTATTTTTCTCCTATGCTACAATGTTATTTTGGAGAGAATTTATGATAATTTGATCATTTTGGAGAGAATTTGTTGAATTTTGGAGAGAGCTGGAGAGACAAATGGCGAGTTTATGAGACATACAATTTTACTTGGGCCAGGCCGTAATACGGCAATGGCCGGGATTTGATACCTTCGCCCTACATGTAAACATAGGAATTAATTAGGATTTATTTAGGAAACTGTCGCCACTCGTCAGATATTTGATAATTCAGGACCAGAGTGGAATAATAACTCATTTCAGATTGACTAGTAACTCTGTTAGGAATTTAGAATGAACAAAAATTACTCATTTTAACCCTAAAAAATGCAGAAATCAGTAAATTATTTAATAAATTTCAACTCTGCAGTGAAAACTAATGTAAAATAAGTCATTTAAGCTTCACAATTGGACTTGTTGTGATGATAAACATCACTGATACTGATAGGAATGCATGAAGTTAGGAGTAACTCTGTTAGAATTTATGTTTTCCAGTCTGGATTCAGGAGACAAATTTCAAGGCCTCAACAGTTGCCGGATGAACTTCACAACTTCATCCATCTTTTGCAGTCTGGAAATCCACCGACTTTGCCAGAATATTATTTTCACAGGGGAAAAAATTCCAGACATGTCAGTGGAATTTACCTACCACGAAATACAGTAGGGCTGGGGCAGAGTGCAGGTTTGTGGTTTGAAATTCCCAATTACCTAGTAACGTTAAACGTCTATCTAATCATGCTCTATCTAATGTGTTTCATGTTTTACATTGTAACTTTAATCAAGGTATAATTGTCTTAACTCTTACAGAGGACGTGGAAGATCAAGATTCCCCTTTCTCGTAGGAATCGTTCTTTAGAATTTTCACTGTAACTCTGTCTCTGTAAGGCACTTCAGCCTGTATTTCAGCCACCAACATTGTTATTTATATTCATGTAGTCAATGGTACAAAACAATTTAATAAATCCTAGTAACACATTATCTAATAATCTCACAACTATTTACATATAAATTCTTATAACAACATTGCTCACATTTCCTGTAGAAGAATATTTTTTTTGACGAACTTTGGGAACACACTGAATTACGGAAACGATTAATTCGAGTGAATTTTGAAGAATTTTCCGATTACTAATTGATTTTAATTGGTGATACCTATGAAAATAGTGATTTATTGCTAATAATCGATGTGATAACATAATTTAAATTTTTTCATTAAATCAAATTAATCTTCAGAAGAAATTGCAAAAATAAAGTAATGCGATAAAACCAAAGAAATTATACTACTATAAGATACACTACTCTCGCCTATTTCGATTTTAAAAGTGCGTTGTGATAGTGGGAAGTCTCCATTTATCGACCACTTATGAGGTTGCCTTTAATACTATTATTATTGTGTAACTCTCCTTTCTACTAATGCATATACGACAGAACCAACTAAAAGATGAAATTCAAATCTTTTAAACCATATAAAGTACTATGCAATTCGTTTAGTATAAATTAATCTACATTGAATCAAATATTATATTTGAAAAACTCCAATTATCGACATGTTGAAACCAAATATCATCACATATTATTACTCATTTATCGTCATGTGTCGATACATGGGTGATATCGTCAACAGAATAAAATTTTCACTGAACAGCTGGCAGGATGGAGGAAAATCAGATAGAATGGGGGAAATCCAGTAGAATGGGGGTAAATCAGGTATAATGGGGGAAAATCGGGTGGAATGGGGGAAAATCAGGTAGAATTGAGAAAAATTAGGTAGAATGGGGGGAAATTAGGTAGAATAGGGAAAATTAGGAAGAATGGGGGAAATTAGGTAGAATCAAGGTATATTAACTACAAGGTAGAGTATTGCGCAGGTTCATATCAAGATGATTACAGTTTTTTTGTGAAAGACGCTGGCTGGTGTGCGGCCGTGTGCCCCGTGATAATTATTTTTACATAGAAACAAGGTCTGTTATTCATTCTTTTTCGAATAAAATGCCTTTCAACTTGTTTTTTTGGACTAAACTGGCTGTATTCAGCATTGTGAAATATTTTCATATATTTTTTAGTAAAGTTTAATAGGGAAAAACGTATTGTTTTTCTTCAAAGTACGTTTATGTAAGAGCTGTCGATCCTGTCTCTTCTTATCCTGTCTATTTCTTCCTAATTCCTACATTTTTAGAAAACCTAAATAATTTAATCAGAACAATTACACTTTTTTCATTGCATCCGCACACAGCACAAACAACCACGGCAAAAATTCTTATATACAAATAACTAATTAAGTAGCTGTATCTATTATTGCAGGGGCACATGGCCGTGTGTTCGTATGTGCGTATTTGTTTATGCGCAGAGGAGTCTAAAATTCGTATCAAGGCGTAGCGTACCTTGTTAAGTTAATATACCTTGGGTAGAATGGGGAAAATTAGGTAGAATGGGGGAAATTAAGTTGAATGGGGGAAATTAGATAAAATGGTGGGAAATTAGGTATAATGGGGGAAATCAGGTAGAATGGGGGATAATAGAATGGCGGAAATTAGGTAGAATGGAGGAAATTAGGTAGAATGGGGAAATCAGGTAGAAGGGGGGAAACAGGTATGTGGGGAAAACAAGTAGAATGTGGGTAAATTAGGTAGAATGGGGGAAATCAGGTAGAATGGGGGGGGGGGGAATCAGGTAGAATGGGGGGAAATTAGGTAGAATGGGGGGAAATCAGGTTAAATGGGGGAAATAAGGTAAAATGGAGGAAATTAGGTAGAATGGGATATCAGGTAGAAGGGGGAAAACAGGTAGAATGGGGAAAACAGATAGAATGGGGGAAAATCAGGTTAGAATGGGGGGATAATCAGGTAGAAGGGGAAAACAGGCAGAATGAGGAAAACAGGTAGAATGGGTTAAATTAGGTAGAATGGGGGGAAATCAGGTTAGAATGGGGGAATTCAGGTATAATGGGGGAAAAGTTGTCTGAGTAGGAAAAATGATGCTAGAATGTAGAAATTAATGATTGTAGTACGGGTTTAACGTCTGCTTCGAAGCCAAATGTCATATTATCGCTGATTTCAAAATGAAATTAAATACAAGAGACTCGAAGAAGCAGTCAGAAATAAAAGTTTCTTCATGAACAAAGTCACCTACCACCGTCGGTGACAATGCTCATGGATGTAGAAAAGCTACTCAGTGAAAGCAGTCCCTTACCAAGGAATGAAACGAAAAGGGACACAAGCACTGTTCGCTGCTCTCACGGATAGAAGAGGAAAATGAAGAGTTGATAGTAAATGAAGCCTACGATCCTACTACCTAACATAAGGATCTAAGTACTTCTTCGTCATATTTTTGGTAAGTGACTACATTTACGGAGTAGCTTTATTGCATCCATGAGCTAGACACCGACAGGTGGCAGTTGACTTTGTTCATGAATTTCATCTTAATAAAATTAAATTTTGAAGTCAGTGAATTAGCCTCCGATTCTGCAGCAGACGTAAAAACCCCTACGTACGTAAGTAATTGATCAAAAAGACAATATTTTTAATTTCCTTCTCATTAAATTATCTTTAGTATCACAATAATGTTTCGTACTATTGGGTCACACAGAGTATTAAAAATTTTAAAAGGAATAAAAATATATAGTAAACTTTATTTTACGCGGCTTATTTAAAGGTCCCCTCCAAGCAAATAGTTTTATTGCCTTATTCAACGAGGCTAATGTTTCTTATCATTTTGCTGCAAACCGCATCGCATTTGGTAGCATATTTTTAATTTCATATGCTTTTAAAGATTTTTATAATCAAAACTCTGCAAAACCTATTTTACTTCCGACTTACTAATTTCAGAAATTTTCAGCCTGGAGAAAAAGAATGTACACCATTTGTTTTGATTGTCAACTAGGCATTAGATTTAATAAATCCATTTAATATTCTTGTAAAGGTATAAAATTGAATGAACTAATAATAGAAACATTTATATACTTTAGGAAAAAATTAATATCTAAAATAAAGGCCGAAAACGCATGGTTTGTTTATAAAATTAAAATTTGTAATCAAAACAAAGAGTGTACAATCTTCTTCTAGAGCATCAGATTAGTGATTCGCTCAATTGTTGCTCACAGAGTATTAAAAAACTGTAAGAACAATTTATAAAATATATATTGAACAGAATTGTATGCGGTTTGTAGTATAATGATCGTAGACCTTAGTTCTATAATATTATGGTATAAACTCATTTTTTTCCCGGAGCCTGGAGAGGACCTTTAACATATTCAAAGTTTTCCCGAACACTGGAAAAGAATAATAATAATAATTAATTTATGATATGAATTATTTCAGCTGAAATCAATTTATTTTGAGAGGAAAAAGTTTTAGAAAACCAAAGTCGTATCGAAATTTTGATAGATCACGTTGTTTGTTTTTCCAAATAGATGAAGTTCACAAAATATGTATCATCGTAAACTGTGAAAATAATAATTAACCGAATCTCAGAGAAATGTAAACACTGATCTCATTTGAAGTCAATCGCCTTAATCTTGATCACGTCTCATGATGTTTTAGTGACTTCCTCAAGATAAATTATGTGGAACCAGCAATTAAGGACAATACATGTAGTTGCATCCTACCCATGCATTATGTGCGTCATTGTTCCCTGCACATGCATAACATTCTTCTGAACTAATATTAAATATCTTCCTCTGCCTTTTCATCCCTGACCGGGATCAAGCCTACCTTCTGGGTCCCATACCCAGCAGACGATCCTCTGGTGACGGGCCATATTGGTTACGGCCTGCCACGGCCCACACAACTCACACTGTTTCCTAGCTCCCGCGTAATTCCTTATTAATCTTAGCTCTATCTCCGCAGTCTGTGCCCTCAAACCCAACCCTATCAAATCGCCCTCCAAATTGTAGGCCCTAGAAGGGCTCTCGCTGACACTTTGTTTTTAGAGGTGCATAGGGTGGCTACCGCTATTTCGCTATGTAGTCTCCCGGAGCATCACCTGTACCCTTTCTCGTGTCAGGGCCAGGGAGGGGCTCCTAGAGCTTTCTTGGCTCCTTGCCGCATCAGGGATAAATGCCCCGAGCGTTCCTCATTGTACCACTGGGAGGTAAACAACATACATGGAAAGGCTAATATTGATATCAACTTCTTCATCCTCAGCATAGTTAATGTACGACTGTCTACATGTGAGGTAGTTTGCTAGCCGTCTTTTAGCATTATTGTGCATTGCTGTGATATAGATTTTATTAATCAGTGGGAGTCTGGAGATGGAGTTAAAAGCCTTGATGTTGTCTATGGTCGTTAGAAGTGTTCGTTTTGGCAGTCTTCTGACATTGAAGCCGCCTTGAAAGTTTCGCTTGATTGTTAACAACGTGCTGGTTGAGTAATATGATAATATAAAATGTTGACTATAACTCTGAGCAAGTGCTTTTGGCAAAAGGACTGGTCATCGCCTCAAACGAGAACCGACCGGTTCCCTTAAAAACTGGCACCTTACTACTGAGCTAACAAATAGCTGTAGTAAGTAGTTTGTAATATAAATACTAACTATAGTCTCTAATCATTGAAATAACTGATAAAATACAGTGAAGCCTCACATACATTCAACAAATTCAAACCAATAAACTGATGAAAGATAGAGATTAGAGGTACAATCTCTCAATTACAATCAACTGTCCGTTAGCTCAGTGGTAGAGCGCCATCGAACACTTGCTGGAGGCACAGGTTCAACTCCTGTACGGACTATTACTTTTTAAATTTGGAATGCGTCTTAAACAATTTATTTCATTGAGCAAGAATAATCAACTTCTAAACTATAGAATGGAATTACATCATAATCATTATTATTCATTCACATATTAAAACAATGATTAGAGGAATAACAGTTCATTTCAAATGTAGGTAGTGCTAGTTTTCACAAATGAAACTAGACTAATATATTCGTTCCGTGACCGGAAAATTCGTCCACAGAAAATTCGTCCACGGAAAATTCGTCCACGGAAAATTCTTCCATGGAAAATTCGTCTAAGGAAAATTTGCAATTAAACCCAAAATAATTGATTTAAATAGAACAAAACGTTATGATAAATATTAGATATAAAGTAGTTTAATGTATGCATGTATGTTTTAGTAAATAGTACATAGTATATATGTTGTTCACTTGATGATAGTTGCATCCATTAAGTTTGTTGTACTGATTGTTTAATGAAACATTAAGATTCATAGATTTATAATAATATAATTAATTTAATTTAAGATAAAATGTTTGGTGCCTTAGCGTTCATACCAACTGAAGATGTTGCTGGCGTTAATGAAGATTTATGCGGGGATGGCAATTGAGATTTTTAAATACTGGCAGGCTCCGCTTTAATTGACAAAACACGACTCAGTTTAATTACCAAACGGTAATTGAAACAAGGAAAAGTAACAAGAGATGTATAATTATCACTTCTTGAATTACATCTCATTTACTTTGAGATATAATGAATGATATAATGAAATTTGTTTTAGAGTTGGAGTACTATTTTAACCTATGAATAAAGTGTTTCAGTGTTTTTGACTGTGATGAAAGTTTAAAGTAGTGAATTTATTGAAGGTTTTAAAATTCAACCATAGCTTAACTCGCACTAGATATAGGTGAAAAATTTCGGTCTTGAAATTTCGGTCTCAGAATTATAAATGACCTTTTAACATAAATAACCATTATTTAGTTTTCTCTAGCTGCTAGTTTGTTGTACTGCACACTTTATGATTGTTTAATAACCAGGCAGGGGGGTGGGGGGGGGGAGCGAACGCCCCCGATACATTCAATTCATAAGTTTTATTTATACCTGATACCGAATATTTTGAGACCGAATTTTCCGCTCAAATCTCATGTTAAATTAAAGTCAAAACATGTCAAGATTACTAATGTTGCGTATTATTTTTCAGCAGTTATAGATGTTATCCGATTTTAATAAATAAACTATAATTTCAGTGTACTTCTAATTTCAACTTTTTCTATTATTGTTCTTTAATAACACCATCATAAACTGAGACAGAATTTTCTGAGACCAAATTTTCCATGACCGAAATTTTATAGAAGCAATTAATAGATACTTAGATTTCTATAATTATTGTGTTACTTTGAACAAACAGCAAATTTATGCTCTATGAAATATTTTTGGTAGTAGGGTACTAAGTTATAAGTTATTGTTAGGTTCTTCATTTTCGGACACGTCAGAAAAGGAAATATAATAATTATTATTTAACTTCTATTCTAATTGATGTCATGAATGAATACCAATTTAAATAAAAGTTAAATGATGATTATTTTATACAGATTTTTACGTGTACTAAAATATGGAACTGAGCGATAACATGGAACTAACCCTAAAATGGGACATGTTGAATTTCTGAAGCAATTGCTTCTAATAATCTTAACTGGATTAGAATTTAGAATAATCACAAAAATTGACTTCGTTTTCTATGTCTGCGAACGGTACTTATTTCGAGCCATATCTCAAAATAAGTACCCCTTTTATTAAAGCGGGGTGTAATTAAAGCATCACCTGCCTGTACTTTGAAGCTATACATATATTGGAACAAAAGGGAAGACGAAACCAACGTGAAAACCCGCTATATCCAGTTGAATTTTGGAATGTTCAAGAAAGAGCATCCTGATATTTGGAAATAAATCGTGCAAAAATGAAGGAAGGAAAGGAGGGGGGGGGGGGGTGTCGGAGAGGAAACTTCAACCAATCCCGGGCAGGATTTACTGGTTTTTACTGTAAAATAAGTAGAGTATACCATATTGGGGTAGTGTTTTCGGCAAAGTGACGTAGAATCCCGAATGAAACAGCTAATTTTTTGACATCTGTCGCTCATGTTTTGCATAGCTGAAAAATCCAGTTATTCAATTTAAATATTTGATTAAGTTATCTATTTCATGTTTTTTCCATTTTCTATTATTTATAATGGGATATAATAGCTACTTAGAATGAATTTTTCATCAACAGTCATAACTGCTGACTATATGTGAACTGGAAGAAGTAGTCGGAAAAAAAGAGGCTGCATGTGCATGAGTATTGCCATTTACTACGGTGACTTCAGTCACTTACCAAGGAATTGTGAAATTTACTCAGTGGTCGCATTGAAAGCTGTTCCGAGTGAATTAATTCACATTGCTGTGAACCCAGAGAAAATGCATCACGCAAGTTGGGTTACGATTGCATATAGGTTGCTGATGCTTTACATTGCCGCACCCAAACCCAATGAAATTCTCTTGGTTCAGAGATGTGGTTGATGAAGTTGATAGAGTCATTCAACACAACGCTTATTTTGTTAGCGCTCAAAAAATTTTTCTCACGATGATCAATTATGAATATCCAGTAACTAATTTCACTATTAGAAACCCCAACTCGAGGAAGTTGATATAACGACCACCCTACTGTATATGCATAAAGTAGAAAAATCTCACACGTAACACAACTCAGGCAATTTAAATACAATATTTATCACTGGTTGGAATAATATATTGTATGAAAAAGTTACCTAAAATATATAGTTAGCTAATGTTTTACTTCACAACAGTTGGTAGTAGAAATGAATTTATAAGTCATAGTCCCAAGTGAATAATATTTGTTATAACACATAGACATAAAACTGGTAATTCTATTTAAATCTTGGTTATAGATATAAAAACAAAAAGTGATAGCCCGTGCAGTAATTGAACCTGTGCATCCAGCAAGTTCCAACTGGTGCTCTGCCACTGAGCTAACGGAGAATTGTAGTGAATAGATTGTATACATTTCATATAAAATATAGATTCTTATCAATGGGAAATTGAGACTCCACTGGCGAATATATTTTACTAAACAATATTTCGAGCAGGTTATTATCAGCAGTTTATTGGTTATTGAACGGAATTAGGTAGGGGTTCACTGTATTTAATCAGTTATATCAATAATAAGAGAATAGTTAGTGATTGATAACAAACAGCTTACTACAACTGTCTCTTAGCTCATTTGGGTATACGGAAAACAGCTAGATGGAAAACTGCCAGGCGGAAAACTGCCAGTACTTATTAGCAATTTATGTATTTTTTTATTTTTGATAAACACATTCTAAGAATATTTTAATTCATAAAAAACAACGTTAGCCATTCGTCAAGTGATTAAGGAGACATTCATTTTAACAGTTATAACTAAAGTATATAGATATTTGGATTACTTATTATTCAATGGAAAATAGTATTTCAACAAAGCTACTTTATTAAATACACAGTGAACTAAATTCAGTACACAAAAAGAAATTATAATTACGATTTTTAACTTATTTGTAAAGTCTCATACATTTTAAAAACATTTAGGTTCGGACGGGGTATCACTGCGCATTAAGGTGGGCCAAAAAAACTACATTTTGGAAATTACTTATGGAATAGTAATATAAAGTTGATGTGACAAGTAAAGGTACGTGTACTAAAATTTGAATGAATTCTAACATTATTAACAGTTGCCCCCAAGCGATTCAAATATCAGAAAAGTAACATTTTTGGTAATTTTTACTACATTTTGGCAAAAAAACTCATAAACTCTGATTTTTATCATTTAGAATAGGAAGATAGCTGGAGAAGAGCTTATTTTGGTGTTTGTGCCGGAAAATCAGACCGGTATGACAATGTTTACCGTTGCCCCCACCCCTTCAAATTGTTCAAATTTAGGTACCGCTGGAGACTACAGTCAGTGTACTGATCCACACTTATGGAGGTCTGGTGCTCAATGAAGAGCATAATAAGGAAATTTACATACAAGAGATTGAGCAAAAACGTTAATTATTGATTAATAAACTAACATTTCAATATTTATGAATGGGCAATGAAAGATTAGGGTCGGCGATGAAAGATTAAGGTGGGCAATGAAAGATTATGGTGGGCAATGAAAGATTATGGTAGGTGATGAAAGATTATGGTGGATAATGAAAGATTATGGTTGATAATGAAAGATTATGGTGGGCAATGAGAGATTATGGTGGGCAATCAAAGATTATGGTAGGCAATGAAAGATTATGTAGGGCAATGAAATATTATGGTGGGTAATGAAAGATTTTGATGGAGAATGAAAGATTATAGTGGGCAATGAAAGATTATGGTCGAAAATGAAAGATTATGGTAGGCAATAAAAGATTATGGTGGGCAATGAAAGATTATGGTGGAAAATGAAAGATTATGGTAGGCAATAAAAGATTATGGTGGGCAATGAAAAATTAGGATGGACAATGAAAGATTATGGTGGGCAATGAGAGATTATGATTGGCCAATCGTAATCTCATAAATTATACAAATATTAATTATATTTTTAATGTTAAGATCGTGACATTTTTCTTGCAACCGACCAACCAACAGACAAAGACACAAAATGTGAGGTATCGGTATGATAAAATATTCAATTTCAAATGGATCAAATAATATTTCACTTGGATCAAATATTATTTCACTTGGATTAAATTCAATTTCATAAGGATCAAATTCAATTTCATAAGGATCAAATTCAATTTCATAAGGATCAAATTCAATATCAAAAGGATCAAATTCAATTTCATAAGGATCAAATTCAATTTCATAAGGATCAAATTCAATTTCATAAGGATCAAATTCAATATCAAAAGGATCAAATTCAATTTCATAAGGATCAAATTCAATTTCATAAGGATCAAATTCAATTTCATAAGGATCAAATTCAATTTCATAAGGATCAAATTCAATATCAAAAGGATCAAATTCAATTTCATAAGGATCTAATTCAATTTCATAAGGATCAAATTCAATTTCATAAGGATCAAATTCAATATCAAAAGGATCAATTTCAATTTCACTTGGATCAACTAGAACTGTAAATGGTATAGTGCATTTGCCCGTTAAAAATAACGGGTCTTCAATAGTAATTTATTACCCGTTCTTAGTTTTTTTTAGTGAATTCAAATAAAATTCATTTTTCTGCATAAACTGATCATTTTTCCATAGATAAAAACATTTAAAATTTGAATAAAAACGAAGGAATTTAAATTTCATATCAATATATTCCCGTGTATGCGTATCATAGTTACAATCTTCATGTTTAATACCCGTCGTGTAAAAGCGGACACCAAATAAATAAATAAATAAATATATAAATTAAATCATTGAGAGGAAATTGTTTTAATATTTTTTTAATCACAAACTTAACTTTATTCGAAAATATTAAATTGCTTTAAAATAATTTGTTATTATTGAATAGTTTTGGTTTAGTTTTTTTACCATTAT
Source organism: Caprella mutica (assembly GCA_947561585.1). Taxonomy (NCBI): domain Eukaryota; kingdom Metazoa; phylum Arthropoda; class Malacostraca; order Amphipoda; family Caprellidae; genus Caprella; species Caprella mutica. The sequence goes on from CANNZV010003769.1 coordinate 51,004, forward strand.
TCTATTTTGTAATTTGATCGTTTGATACATTATTCTGTTAAAGTACATGTTTTGAAACATTAGAGTGTGTTAATATCCCTTTTATTAAAATTTGTTGACGAAACATCTTGTCGACGAAAAGTCCTGTCGACGAAACGTCTTGTCGACGAAATGTCTGTCGACGAAACGTCTTGTCGACGAAATGTCTGTCGACGAAACGTCTGTCGGCGAAACGTCTGCACACCGTCCTGATTGGGGTTCGAAGTTGTTAAGTTTGATTATTTTAGTCTTCGTTAGAGTATAGCAGCTCTCCATCACCAGACGGGGAATAAAAATATAAATCTTAATATCTGCTCTAATTCCGATAACCTAAATATTTGGGGAATAAATTGAGAAGAGAGAGAGAGTGCTATAGCAATAAAATCGTTATGTTTATAGATCTATGATTGTTTAAATAATTACTGATAAGTTGATAGCAATGGTTACACAGATGAAAAACTCGATATTTCTAAACAAGAAAATTAGGAAAAGTACATACCAATTATAGCCTACTTATGAAATCGTAATTAACGATTTGACGCACTCTAGATGATGACATTGTCTAGATGACAATGCGATTGGTCTCATTGTTACCATATCATAAAATTGCTTTAACTTCTAAGTTTCCATAGTATCTTCTTTGTTCTTTAAAATTCGTGTTTTGGATTTTATGACAAAAAACCTTGTGGTCAATGAATCCAAGGCTCGTGATCTCCATTTTCTATCATCTCTCCTGTTTCTTCTTCCATTCGTGATGCAGTCACCGCTGTTTCTGGTAGGTCGCCAATAAGATGTGCGGAAAGTTCACCACCCTCAATTCACCGCAAAACAATTTAAATAAATATATGACAGTAATACATTAAACGTATAATAAAACAAACGTATCAGCAACTTAATACACATCAATTACGTGAAAAAATACAGGCTTGTTTAAGATGTAGTTACACGTCTCATTGAATATTTATAAAGCTTTTCTAATGAAAGAGAAATTATATAAGGATAGGACTGTTAAATTAATATTACTGTATTACTTGATATATGAAATAATATCTTTTATAAAATGATTATTGTCTCAACTTTAATTTCTCTGGGGTAGTATTTGGTTATATTTAATCAATCAAAACCTATAATAAATAATCTAGTGACACAAAAATTACGAGATGTCATAAACAACTATATTCCCAGCCATTTTAATTAAGTATTACTTTTTTAATGTAGCTACAAGTAAAAACATTATCGTCATAGAAATTGACAGTGTAGTGTTGCGAAGTTGATCTGTGAAACTAGCTATCTTATAATAGTTAGATATTAGTACTCACAACTCAAAAGTAGGTATTGAAAAAGGAAAGAATTGTGTGAAGTTTCGTTCATTATACAGTATAATGCTAACATTATAGCATATGTATGGAACATTAAATAATGTTTCGAAAGGAGTCTCATCTACACGTTAAACAGGAAACTACCTGTTACACGTAATAGCACTAAATATATCCATTTTTCAAACTTTAGGAATTACAAATCTTATAGTAGTCATTTTATTACCACATATACTAATAAATTGAATATATGATGAATATTTTAAAAGTTAGACGTAATGTACAAAGTATTTGAATACGTTCTCAATCAATTATAATAATAATAATGGTCGAACCTTTTCTTAACCCTGATTCAAAGGAATACCAACCCACATTACTTACATTGAATTTACCACGCAGTGAATTGTTTTGCGGTGAATTTACCACGCAGTGAATTGTTTTGCGGTGAATTTACCACGCAGTGAATTGTTTTGCGGTGAATTTACCACGCAGTGAATTGTTTTGCGGTGAATTTACCACGCAGTGAATTGTTTTGCGGTGAATTTACCACGCAGTGAATTGTTTTGCGGTGAATTTACCACGCAGTGTATTGTTTTGCGGTGAATTTACCACGCAGTGAATTGTTTTGCGGTGAATTTACCATTTGAAATGAACTGCTGTTCTTCTAACTATTTAAATTATGTGATTAAATAAAAATGTGCTTGATTATCATTCTTGCACAGTGAAATGAGTTTGTTAAGATGTATTCAAAAATTTAAAAGTGATAGCCCGTACAGGAATTGAACCTGTGCCTCCAGCAAGTCCAACTGGTGCTCTGCCACTGAGCTAACAGACAGTTGTACTGAAAAGGTTGTATCCTTCACTAGATTCTTATCAGCAGTTTATGGGTTAAAATTTGTTTACCGGATGCGAGACCTCACTGTTTTTTATCAGTTATTTCAATGATAAGAGACTACTTAGTACTTAACAAATTAATCGCATCTCGAGATATGATGGCACTGCCGTACCTGTATCTTTGTTTTATTTGCATATATGTACAGTTATTTTATTTGTTTTTAATAAACTTTTTGGCTATTTCTAGTATGTAGTAAATTTTTACAAATTATGTATTGCAAATTTTATCCCTACTTTTCCAACACTAGTCTTATGAGGTATTCAATGTATGTTGGAGAAAAATCATTTTAAAAAAATGCAAAAAAGTTTTTGCGCGTACCATTAGTGTAACATGATGCGGGTAATGTGCATCATGTACAACTGTTCGTTAGCTCAGTGTTAGAGCATCTTTTTTCCGGGTATTCACAGTTATTTCAAAAAATTGCTCATAACAATAGAAAATAGCAGAGCTCTTTGACTTTCAGAGAGACTGAATTAGAGGTGGGCAAGTGTGGCACTGAGTGCTGTTTCTAGCACTGAAATGGCACCGATGCCCACCTAACTAACGGAAATGGTAGAGTTCTCTTATTAAATTGAAAGAAAATTCTAGTTCATTAAAAGAATATTATATTATTTAACGTAAACAATTTAAAATCTTGATTTATTGGAATTATAACTATATTGGAAGGGTAATTGCTTTTGCGAGCTTATATTTTTATACTTTCTTTGATTATTGTGTTTTATGATTAGATTCAAGATACAAGTTTATTCTGTTGATTTACGATCATCATTTGCCACTTTGCACAGTTAGACATATTCCATAGGTAGTTAGAATAAACAAAAGGAAAATTAGGCACATAGCTATAGACTAAATCTCGAATCCCCAAACTAAATCTCGATTCTTTACTAAAATTCATTTTACAAGACATAATTTATTTTGTATATATTTGATAAGAATGTTTTTCTTAAATATGAAATATTTTAGCTACTAATAGTTATAATAGTTACATGTAGTTAATTAAGCTACATGTGTAGTGTATAGGTTTCATTTTACTTTTCTATGTATGACAATTTCTAATATCTGGTATGAAATAACAAAAACGAAATAAATCGATTCAAAATCCGACAGTCTCTTTCAGAGAACTCTGATTTTCGACCAGACCTGTGGTCTGCTTAAGAAAATATTTCTTCATTTTCAAAAGAAGTCATCACTTCTTTTCAAACAGTATCTCTTGACATGATCAGTTCTGTTACACTATAGCGCGGTGGATCTTAACGTGGGGCTGTTTAATATGCTACTTATAAGTTCGGTTCTTTTAAAAACAGGTTTGTAAATTATGTAAATAAATATTTCATTTTCATTTTAAATTCTCGCATTATAGTAACCAAATATATTATAATTATTGTAGGTTTTCAATCCATTTGAATGCTGTACAATTATAAGAAGGTGCATGAGAAATGGTTCTAGGTAAATTGGTCGAAAACAATTGCTCGAAAACAATTGCTCGAAAGACAATAGCTCGAAAACAATTGCTCGAATGAACATTTACTCGAAAGAACAATTGCTCGAAAGACAATTGCTCGAAAAACAATTGCTCGAACGAACAATTGCTCGAATGAACAATTGCTCGAATTATCAAATTGCTCGAATGAACAAAATTGCTCGAATTATAAAATTGCACAGTTTTCGATTTTATAAAAGTCAGTTATTCATGAAGTGGAGCTGCACCTAAC
>CANNZV010003770.1:0-54888 GCA_947561585.1 Caprella mutica
CAACTTATGGATTCATATTGTTGCACATGTGATTTTTATCATTACACCGGTATCTTTTCTGTTCGTTATATTATTTATTTTTTTTCGATTAACCTATCAGCTGGTAATTAAAAAAATAAAAAATCGACCGGAAGTCAACAAGAGAAATATAGAAGATATACCAAAAAATGTCTTTCAGTTCATTGCACGATTTTCTTTGAAAAAACAAGTATTACTTTGTATAGGTTCACTGATAATATTGCCTGTGACTTATGCGAGCCTGGAATTACCCAAAAGAATAATAAACCAGGCAATCGGTTCCAGTGATTTCCTGAAAGAAAACACAGCATTATCAATAGGTCAATCTGATTATCTTTTGTTTTTATGTTCTTTATTCTTAATGGTTATTATTGCTAGCGCAGTTATTAAATACATTGTCAATTTCTATAGAGGCGTGATTGCTGAGTCTCTCAACAAGACGTTGCGCCAACACATCTATAAAAAATATAAGGAGCGAAAAAACCAGGACAACAACATCATACCCGTTGTAACACAAGAGGTAGAACCCATTGGGGGCTTTTCCGGGGAGAGCTTTTCGGTGCCGATCTTACAAGGTGGGATCGCGTTAACCATTATTGTATTCATGATGATGCAGAACATTGCCCTGGGCATAGCAGCAATAGCATTACTTCCTGTTCAAATGATGGTTATCCCCTATTTTCAAAGAATAGTTAATAGGTATGTACGTCAGCGTGTACTGGTGGTGCGCCAACTGTCGGCTACTGTTAATAATGAGGATGACGAGAACGCTGAGGTGGTCAGTGGTTATTTTGATCTACTCCAGTCCCTGCGTTTAAAAATATTTAAAACAAAGTATCTCATGAAATCAACCAATAATTTTTTAATGAATTTGACGCCATTTTTCTTCTATACGATTGGGGGTTACTTAGTGATCAGAGGGGAGCTATCATTGGGTGCACTAATAGCATCACTGGCTTCCTATAAAGATATGGCAGCTTCAATTCGTGACCTGTTTGCATACTACCAAAGAATGCAGGATGTAAAAATCAGATATGTTGAGGTCTGTAATTACCTACATGAGCAGCGATTGGTAAGTGGCCAAAAAAGCCATGCGCTTATTTAATGATTAAATTCAGGAGATTTTTATGCTAAAAGTCAATGAACTCGCGAAACGCAGCGGCGTCAGTGTACACACCGTACGGTATTATATCCGCTCAGGCTTACTGACACCGGTAAAAACACAAGAGAACAAGTACCGGCTGTTCGCCGCAGAGGATGTTAGCCGCCTGAAGTTTATCCGTACTGCCAAAATGCTGGGTTTTACAATAAGTGATGTTCAGCAAATTTTTGGCCATGTTGGCGCAGGCGAGTCCCCCTGTTCTGAGGTTAGAGTCTTAATCCGGGAACGGATGCAGGAAGTGGAAGAAAAAATCCGTGATATGCAGGAGTTGCAACAACGCATGGCTACTGCGCTGCAACGCTGGGAAGAGATGCCAAATAAGGAGCGGGGCGGTAGTGGTATTTGCCCGCTGATTGAATCAATGAATGACGTTTAAAATAAACTATAAATTATAAGGAATTACGATGAAATTACTTAAAATACTGACGCTTATTATGCTATTTCTGCTTTCAGCAGGCGCATCAGCACACAGTAAACTAATGACCACCACACCCGCTAATGAAGCGACAATCAGCGAGTCACCGGAACAAATCATGCTGGAGTTCAACCGTAAGGTACGACTCTTAATGGTGGAGTTGATTCCAGATGACGGGGATGCTGTCGATATTGGTTTTAAACCGATGATGAAAAAGGCTGAGGAATTTGCGGTCGCACTACCAACATTGGAAGCAGCTAATTATATCGTTAAATGGATCGCAATGGGCGGCGATTCACATAAAATGAAAGGTGAGTTTAACTTTAGTCTGGGTGCTGCGGCAGAGGCCATAGAGCGCGACGCCACTCCCGCCCCTTCAGGCACCAATGAAGCAACTTCGTCTGATAGCACCCCTAGTAACATGCCTGATACAGTTGAAGTCGATCATCAAAGTGCTGCCAGTGTCGCCAACGGTTTTAATATGGCTTTAAGCAGCGGCAACCCGCAACTGCTCGAAGTGATCGCAGCGCCGGAAGTAATTATTTATGAAGAAGGTAATATTGAGCAATCCTTCGAGGAATATTCAGCAGGCCACCTGAAATCCGATATGGCGTTTATGGCGAAGGTAGACCGGACGATTAAATCACAGCAAGTGTTCGAAGACGGCAAACTGGCCACCGTCCTCACGCATTCTGAAATACACAATAAGCCCACTCACCTATCATCCAACATCCATAGAAACATGGTCGAGACGATGGTGTTGAAACAAGTTGAGAATGATTGGAAAATTATGCATATCCATTGGTCATCACGGAAAATTTAAGCACATACCTCAGTGAATTAAGGAATACACAATGAGTGAACTAATGATTCCCCTGTTGGAACTGGCCACAAAACTGTTGATTTATCTTGGCGGTGCAGCTGTTATCGGTGGTTTATTCATTGCAGCACTGGCAAAGGGCCAGCTAAGTTTGATGGTGTCTGTCAGGCGTTTTGTTCTGTTGGGTTCACTGATTGGCTTGTTGGCAGCGGTCATCAATTTTGTTGCGCAAGTCGGCAGCTTCGCTGAAAGCGGTTGGGAAGGCATGATCGATGCCACTTATGTCGCCATGCTCTGGGATTCTTCGATAGGGCAGAGTGTGGGCCTCAGAGCAGGTGCTTTTGGTTTGTCGCTGGTTTTGATTGTGTTTGCAGGGTTTCGCCCCACTGGTGAGCACTTTCCCGGATTGCTAACCAGCGCTTTCTTTGGCGTTGCCGCCGTCCTCTTAGTCGCTTCATTTAATTTGATCGGACACTCCTCTGAATTGCCGATACTCATCCGTTTCTTGTTAAGCGTTCATGTGCTGATTGCCTTGTTGTGGATGGGGTCGTTATTCCCGTTGTGGAAAGCTTGCCAAACTATCGAGGTACCAGCGTTACAGGCATTAATGCACCGTTTTGGAGTGATTGCTATGGGTTTGGTTGGGGTGTTGATTATCTGTGGAGGTGTGCTGGCTTATCAGTTATTGGGTGGTGTTATGGAGTTAGTGACTACGCCCTATGGTTTGATGCTGCTAGCCAAAATGGTATTTGTTGCTTTGATTCTGGGGTTTGCGGCCTGGCATAAGTTTCGTTTGGTTCCGGAGTTGGCGGCTGAGCAGGGTGTGGATCGGCTGCGGCGTTCTATCGTGTGGGAAGGGGTGGTTGGGTTGGCTATTTTGGTGGTGACGCTGTTGCTGACTACGGTGGTTGGGCCGGAATCGATGAATGGTTAAAGCAAATAATAGTCTTTGACCTGACAGTAACTCTCAGGTTGTAAACTGGCGGCATGAACATTGGAAGAGAGCCCTCCAAATGAAATACAACGTTGAAAAAATGCCATGAATACGCCCGCCATTCGCCTCTCAGTCACCGGCATGATGTGCGCCGGTTGTGTCAGTTCCGTAGAAAAGGCGCTGAAAGACGTAGACGGGGTAACGCAGGTCGATGTAAACCTAGCCGAACGCACCGCACAAATCATCGGCGATGTTGATCCGGAACAACTAGCCAAAGCCTCAACTGCCGCCGGTTTTAAAGCAGCGGTCATGCGTGGGCGGGCGGATGAAGCGGAAAAAGAAGCAGCCGAACAAGCACAGTATCAACAGCTCTGGCGCAGAGTCTGGGTCGCAGGCATTCCCGGTGCGCTCTTATTTATCAGTGGTATGCTGCTGGGTATTCTGCCCGAAATTAGTGGCGCAGGGCGTTGGTTCTGGTTGGCAGTCGGGCTAATGACCTTGGGTATCCTGATTTATTCCGGTGGTCACTTCTTCAGCAGCGCTTGGCAACAACTAAAACGTCGTCACAGTAACATGGACACGCTGATCGCCCTGGGCACCGGAACGGCATGGACGTATTCCATGATGGTGGTGCTGTTCCCCGGTGCCGTGCCATCGTTAGCGCGGCATGCGTATTTTGAAGCGGCGATTATTATTATCGCGCTGGTGAGTCTGGGTAATGCGCTGGAAATGCGGGCGCGGGGCCGCACCTCAGCTGCGATTAAAGGCCTGTTACAATTACAACCTCCCGTAGCGCATGTGGTACGCAATGGCGAAGAAATGGATTTACCGCTGGAAGATGTCGGACTGGAAGAAACACTGCGGGTACGCGCCGGAGAAACTGTGCCGTTGGATGGTGTGTTGTTAGAAGGCGAGTCTCACGTCGATGAGTCCATGCTCACCGGTGAGTCGATTCCTGTCAGTAAAACAAAAGGCGAAATGGTCACTGGCGGTACACTCAATGGTTCCGGTAGTTTCCTTATTCAGGTCAGTCACATTGGTGCAGATACTGTGTTAGCACAGATCATTGCAAGTGTGCGTCAGGCGCAAAGTTCCAAACCAGCAATTGCACGTTTAGTGGATAAAGTAGCATCAATTTTTGTACCGGTGGTGGTGGCTATTGCTGGGCTTACCTTTTGTACGTGGTATTGGCTGGGGCCGGAGCCATCGCTGGGTTATGCGCTGGTCACCGCGATGACCGTGCTGGTGATTGCTTGTCCTTGTGCGCTGGGTCTGGCCACCCCGATCTCGATTATTGCGGGCGTTGGTAAAGCTGCGCAATCCGGTATTCTGATCCGTAATGGTGATGCTTTACAGCAGGCCGCAAAACTGGACACGATTGTGCTGGATAAAACCGGCACGATTACGCAGGGTAAGCCGACGCTGAATGCTATCCATGTGAAAGATCCGGCGACTGAAAATGAGTTATTACAAATTGCGGCCAGCCTTGAGAAAGGCTCGGAACATCCGCTGGGTGCGGCCATTCGTGAAGCAGCAGCCCGCAACGCTGAAATGAAAGATATCGCTATTGAGCAGTTTGAGTCCATTGCCGGTCATGGTTTACAAGCGGAGATTGCCGGCGAACGCTGGTTATTGGGTAACGTGCGATTGATGGCGCGGGAAGGGCGGGATTTAACGGCCTGGCGGGATTCATTGAACGAGCTGGATGATTCTGGCCAGACACCGGTATTTCTGGCGGATGGGCAACATATCCGGGCTTTATTCGGTGTTGCTGATGCGCTGAAGGACGATGCCATACACAGTATCGCTGCACTAAAACAACAGGGCCTGGATGTGATTATGTTGACCGGAGATCGTCGCCAGGTAGCGGAACATATTGCACAGCAGGCCGGTATCGATACTTTGCATGCTGAGGTGTTACCCACTGATAAATCTGAGCTTATTGCACAATTACAAGCACAGGGCCGCACGGTGGCCATGGTGGGTGATGGTATTAATGACGCCCCTGCGTTAGCGCTGGCCGATGTGGGGATCGCGATTGGTGCGGGCGCTGATGTGGCGATTGCTTCGGCGGATATTACCCTGATCGGTTCATCATTGGCGGGTATTGAAAAAGCTATTCATATTTCACGGGCCACCACCCGCAATATTAAACAGAACCTGGTGGGTGCGTTTATCTACAACACGTTGGGCATTCCCATCGCGGCTGGTATTTTGTACCCGTTTTTCGGCATTTTGCTGAGTCCGATGATTGCAGGTGCGGCGATGGCACTTTCATCCGTTACTGTGGTCAGTAATGCTAATCGTTTGTCATTGCTGAAAGTTGACTAAATTTAACTACACAACGCTTCCTTGTGGAGGCGGAGGTTTAACATGAATATTAAAATTTTATCAGCGGCTGTTTTTTCATTAGCCGTTCTTGTGGGTGGTTTCATGCTGGCATCACAACCGAAAGAGGCCTACGCGGAAGTTAAACCTGATCCGGATTTACCGATGGTCACGGTTTATAAAAGTGCGACTTGTGGTTGTTGTCAGGCATGGGTGAGTCATTTGGAGGAGAATGGTTTTAAAGTCGAAGCGCATGATGTCGGTAATATGCAGGAATATAAACAGCAGGCTAAACTAGGTCCTGGCATGGGGTCTTGCCATACCGCTTTTGTTGATGGTTATGCGGTGGAAGGGCACGTTCCGGCGAAGGATCTTAAGCGCATGTTGTTGGAAAAGCCGGATATATCGGGTCTGACTGTGCCGCGTATGCCTATGGGTTCACCGGGCATGGAAGTCGAAGGCCAGCCCGCTGATGCTTATCAGGTCATTAGTTATAAAGACGGGGTGGAAGTCGGTGTTTTCAGTGATTATCCGGCGGGGGAGTAGCTCGTACTGATCATGTCAGGGGTATGTAGTTTTAGTGCTGCATACCCTGTCCTTGTCCGGTCGCCATGCCGTAATGATGCGGCTGGTGGTGTGAGCCGGTGGCCATTAAGCCGAAAAACCCCAGTCCATTAATTTTGGCGCTGGTCTGAGCATCCGTTCCGGTCACTGTGAGTGCAACACCATTCTCAATAGACTCTCTGGTCGCACTGTACTCCGGCATCTTGGCCAGTTCCATCGCATGCGCGGGTACCATTTTTTGAATCGCACTCAACACCCCGGTTTCACCGGTCACAGTAAAGCGCATGCCACCATCTACAGGCTGCTCATCAACCTTTAACCCTATAAATAGCGAGCATACATTTTTTCAGCCCCTTTATTTATAACTACTCAGCCCCTCGTAGCCTTAGCCACCAACTGCTTATATAAATCACGAATCCGGCGGGTCATAGCACCCGCATGGCCATCACCAATCTGTCGGCCATCAATTTCAGCCACCGGTGTTTGCGCACCAAAGGTACCGGTGAGGAAAGCTTCATCCGCACTGTAGGCTTCGTATAAAGAATAGTTTTTTTCACGCACCGGTATATCATTAGCCTGACAGAGGTCAATCACCTTCTGGCGCGTCACCCCATTCATGCAGTAATCACCGGTAGACGTCCACACCTGTCCTTTGCGTACGATAAAAAAATTACAGGCGTTGGTCGTGTTCACAAAGCCATGAGGATCAAGCATCAGCGCTTCATCGGCTCCGGCAGCTTCAGCCTGCAAACAACCAATAATGCAATTGAGTTTGGAGTGGGAATTAAACTTAGCATCCTGAGAGTGGGGCAGGCCGCGTACCTGTGGCACGCTGGCTAAACGAATGCCTCTGGATTGCAGTCGGTCAACCGGTCGCGAGTGCTCCATAATAATGACCACTGTGGAGCCGGAACGCGACAACGACGGGTGCTGGAATGGTTTTACTTTGACCCCACGTGTCACCATCAGGCGACAATGCACATCGGTGGTCATATTATTGGCTTCAGCGGTGCGTTGCAGCGCATCGGCGACTGCTTCGCGGCTCATGCCGATATCCAGTGAAACGGCCTTGCAACTATCAAACAATCGATCCATGTGCTCGTCAAAGAACGCCCACTGACCATTGTATAAACGCATCCCTTCCCACATACCATCGCCCAACATAAACCCTGAGTCATAGACGGACACTTTGGCTTCATCGCGATGAACAATGTCACCGTTAACATAGATTTTTATATCACGGTTGCGGCTGTCTTCTTCGGCATCGTGGGTGGTAATTGTTGTGGTTTGCTGGTCAGTCATGACGGTATCCATTGTTGGTCAATGAGAGGTTAACGGTTCAATGTGGCTCAATGTAGTGTAGGCATAAAAAAGCCTGCTTAAAAGCAGGCTTTAGAGATCTTCGGTGTGTGCTCATCATTAAAATGATGGCGGAGAGTGAGGGATTCGAACCCGCACCCTGTTCTTCTACCGAAAGCTAAGTATAATGCGTGATTCGATCAAGTCAATTAAAAAAGCTGTCATTAATGCTGTCATAACCCAAACTTTTCAAAGGCTTTCATTCCTGCATCTGGATCGGCATCAGCCAACCAATGCGCATAAATTCTAAGTGTCGTTGTTAGGTCGCTATGGCCTAGATAAGCAGATAGCCACCTGATATTTTCTTCTGAGCTGATCATCATCGACGCGAATGTGTGTCTTAGTTGGTAGGGTTTTCTGTAGCGTACTTTGACTTTCCTCAGCACTATGGCCCATTTATTCCGTATAGATTTGTCGCCTTGCCACCTTTCCTGGTGACGTGGGTTCTGGAATACTTCTTTACCTTTTTCTTCTGTGTGTTCCCGTTGGGCGCGTATGGCTTCCAGTGCGGGTGGGATTAGTTTTAAGGTGCGATTGCCTGCTCCGGTTTTGGTGGCTTCTGGTTCTGTTGCAGCTTCGGTGAATCCTTTTGTGATGCTAACAGTGCCTGTGATTAGGTTTACATCACTCCAGTTCAGTGCGGCTGCTTCGCTGGGTCTTACACCTGTCCAAAGGAGGAATTTAAACAGGTTCATTTCCTGTCCACCTTCGTGGCTGAATATTTTGTTTTGTTCTTCTTTGTCGAATGGGTCTGTATCTGTTGGCTTTTTTTGTTGTTTTCGGTTGCGCCATTTCCAATTTGCTATTGGGTTCATGTCAATCAGTCCATCCATGACCGCATCATCCAGTGCGGCACGTAGTGGACTGAGTCGGTTTGAGATTGTTTTGTTGCTGACATCTGCCTGACTGATCCAGTTTCTGATGTCGGGTCTGCTGAGTTCGTTGAGGGGTATTTGTCCCAGCTCCGGGATAATCATGTTGATGATTCTGCTGTATCCGTCAGTGGTGCTGCTGTGTAGCTCAGTACGTTTGCGTGTTAGCCAGTTTTGCAGGTAGGCAGATAGCAGCATGATGGGCGTTTCTTTTGCGGCTTCGGCTTTAGCATGTTTTGAGTCTGGGAAGGTAGCGGCGTAGTTGAATGTGCCGTTTGTGATCGCTTCTTCTATGCGTTTTTTGTGATCCAGTGCCCGGTTTAGGTTGTCTTCAGTGGGCGTTAGTTTAATGCGCTCACGTTGGCGCTTCCCTTTATAGGTAAAAGAGATTTCTATGGTGCTTTTTGATGCGGGTCTTACACCTGAGCCGTCCCTGGCCATGTCTTAACCGAGTGGTGCGGGGCTTCTGCCCGGCGCTGGAGTTTGTGTTGATGACCCTGTGGTCATTACGGTGTTGTAGGCTTCTATATCGAACGCGGGGCCACCGTTTGGTGTGCGGATAATGATGCCTGCATCAGGGTGTTTTTTGTGTAGGTCACGGAGGTAGCTGTCGGAAAATCCGGTTTGTTTTCTGGCCAGTGTCATGCTGATAATTTTAATCATCAAAATTCCCCTTAAAACATTTCCATCTGAGCTGGGTCAATTGTGTAATCAAGTAGCTCATAGTGTTTAAAATTAAGTTGTTGGTTTTTCAGTAGTTGGCTTATTAGTTGATCGTCATTGTCTTGTTCGTTAGCCCAAATCATTCCGTTAACATCAATGAGATGGTTGTCATCTTTGCGGGTGAGTACCAGCGCCAGGTTCATTGGTTGGCTACTGCTCATGCCGTTGCACTAATCTTTAGTTGTTCGCCACTCCCATCTACACCTTGATTGAGCTGCACATTTTTTGCAGCATCAACACCTGCCTGCATACTGTCGGCGTAGCATGTTTTCGTACTGGTGGTGGCTTGTTCGCCTCTGGTGTCGATTTGTTGTTCTATATAGCGATCAATCAACTGTTGTTTTTCCGGGCTGGTGCTGGGTTTTAGTGCGCCTGCTTTTTTGGCGGCTTCAGCTATCCAGCCCATTGCGAAGCTGTTGCCACCATCGGTTTTCATTCGAGCTGACAAATAAGGTGGCAGGGTTTTCATGTAGTCCTGCCGTGCCTTGGTGAGTTGTCGTGCCAAGATAGTTGTGGCGTGCTTTGCTAGGAGTGGGCCGGGGTGAATGCCACAGTAGGTGACGGACATGCCGACCAGGGTGGTATTGACCAGTGGGTTGCACTCGAAAGCATTACCAATGACCACAGCCAAGTTCGCGAGGTACTCTGGTATTGCTCTGCGGTTACGACTGATCAGGTCGGTGGTCTCTTCTTTAACCTGATTTAGTTCAAGTTCAGTGCTGGTGATGTTGTGCTTTTCCATCAGCTTTTGCATGCGAGTCAGTGCAATAGCGGCCTCATTTGGACTGCTTGCATCGTTGGCCATCGCTTTTAGTTTTTCGATGCGTTCAAGAATTTTTTGGTTATTCATGTGAATGCCCTGGTTAATGGTGTTCAGTGCTTTGCTGTGAAGCAGCGGTGAAATTCAGTGTCCGGTCAATTTCAGCGGCTATCAGTGCGCCAGCTTTAGTCAGTTCCCGGATTCGGTCTTCGTTGTAATTTCCGCAATGAAGTTTCGGAGGGTTTTCCCAAGGCCAGTTTTTTGGTGCAATGTTATTTTTAAGTTGCTCTCTTGCTGCTTCTCTGATTTTGGGGCCGGAGATTGCGAACATCGCGTAAACAATGGCAGCAGATGTTAATTCCCCTGCGTTGTTCATGATATCGTGTTCTGGCAGATGACCTTCTTCTGTAATCTGTCGCTGTCTTTCCCGCATGATCAGGTCAGTACCGGTGTCCATGTGCATAGTAGTTGATTTGGAATTATCACCAGCATCGTGAAGCAACTTGTGCTCACCTTTATTCAGGTGAGGAAATTTGGCCTTTGCTGTTTCAATGATTTTTAGTGTTTCGGTGACACTGGCTATCATGCTGTCACCGGTTTCAGTATTGAAATTATGATCCTGCAATGTTTTCAGGGCATGCATGGCTCCTTCTTGGCCTGCGTGTTGTATTACCAGTTCGCTCTCCTGCATCTTTTCTATGATGGCAGCGTACTCTTCTAGGTTACTGATGCCTTCTTCGTGGCCGTGTACTGATTGCATGTGTTGCTCCTTGGTTATTTAAGGTAGGTTTTAAAATCTTTGTTGGTTATGTTCGCACCATGTACTCGCGTGATTCCTTTTCCTGCCAGTTTTAACAAGCAGTCTCCTTTGCCCTGTAGTAACTCACAGCCGCTATCGCCAACAATCACACGGCTTTGGTGGTCTTTATCGACCATCAGGCCAACGCGGCTGGGTGTATTCGCTGCAATGATCGGGTTAACTACTTCGGCAGTTGGGTATTGAGTAATCAGGATCAGGTGGATTTTTGCGGAGCGTCCTTTTTGGGCGATACGGGCAAACATTTTGCTGATAGTTTTTTCTTTATCGTCCTGCATCACTACATCTGCCATTTCATCCATGACGAAGATCAGCGGGTAAGGTTTATCGTTGTCACGTAGTCGCCTGTCCATTTCATTGGCCAGCCATTCAACTTGAGCACGCATGTCAGGTATTTCTGTTGCGATAGCACGAGGCGGTAATTCTGCGCCTTTTGGCATGTCTTCAGGGCGTAGCAGGTGTTTTGAATGTTTATAGTGCGGTGCAAAGTCCTCGTACTTACCGTCTGCAATCATCAATCGTAAGTCCGTACCGGCAGCTATAAGGGATAGCAGGATCGCATTGGTGAATACTGACTTTCCTGATCCGGTGGTGCCTGCTGAAATCAGGTGCGGTGCGTCAGCAAGGTCGAATACAAACGGGTTGCCGAACTGGTCAACAGCAGGGCAACAAGGCAGTCGCATTTTATCACTGCGGTTTTGCCATGCTTCGGAGTTCAGTAGTTCAGTCAGTTTCGGGTATTTACGGTCATGGCGTGGAATGTCGATACCAATTACACCACGTCCGGCGTTGCTGGCTATCTGGACACTATTTACACCGAGGTCACGCGCCATGTCTTCAGTGGGTAGTTTCCCCAGTTTTGTGCCAGGTGGCAGGCGGATCAGGTGGCGAGTTAATACCGGGCCTTGTTCAGTACCAGCAGTGCGGCTGTTCTGAACACCATAGTTGCCGAGAGTTTCTGTCATTTCGCTGGTGGGCTTCTTTTCTGCACCCATCAGGTCATTTAGCGGGCTGGCCATAATGTATCCGTCACGCTCATGGCGGGTGCGGTATTGGCTAGCTGCCCAGAATGCGGAAAGTGTCAGCACCACGGCAATGACTGAGCCGGTGATGGTTAGCACTGAGCCGGTGATGATCAGGGCGGCTAACATGCCTGTCCAGCTATCAGGAATAATTTGGTAAGGGTCGAGCTTGCCTACATGGATCATTGTTGGTCTCCATTCTCTGGTGCTGACCACACTGAATCATGCTCTGTTGCTTCAGTTGTCAGGGGTTGTTGCCACTGGTTGACGGGTTGTTGATCGTAGTTGCTAGGGGTTGTTGCTGGGTTACCCATACTTGCCCACTCTGTATTTTGCACTTGAGTTGCGTTACCTGGGTTGTCTTCGCCGGACAACAATCCACCGACCATGACTACGGCAAATAAACCCACGACTACCAGCGGCATCAGGTTTTGTTTCATAAACGCACCCGTGCTCTCATCGTCCGGTAGTGTTTCGGTAATTCGCGCAGCTTCACCAGCGGCATTGGCTGCGGTCATTACCAGTTGCTTACGTTTCTGTGCCAGCATCACTTGTTTCTTTGCGATACCTAATAGACGGGCTTCGTCCTGCGCTTTGATTTGCTGGCGGCGTAGCTCCAGTCGCTCATCGGATACGTCGAACAGGATGCGGGCTTTACGGATCAGTGCGTGTTCGTGTTTACCGATCTTTTCGGCCACTTCCCAACGGCTGGATTTTTCGGAGAGTTTCAGTACTACACCGAGTTTTATCATCACTGGCCATAGGTGTTTTTCCAGCATGTTGGCGCTGAGTCCTTCGCGGGATGCAGCACCACAAATAGCGCGAGCTGAGCAGGCCGCGCCACAATCGTACTGTTCAATCAGTGCAAGTAATCCATCGACGTACTGGTCACGATTGCCGTTATTAGCCTGTGCGGTATCGTGAATCAAACGAATGCCGTTATCACTGGAAATTAGTTTTAATGCGTTTTCTCTGCCTTTTTTATTGCGTAAATCTGATTGTTCTAATTTATGGATTATTTTATTGCGCATATTAACGCTACTTTTCTGAGTGTCACTTTCTGGCAATTCGACGTTAGATTGGCCGTTTTCTGCTCCCCCAAAAGCCCCCCAGAAGCCCCCCAAGTGGTTTTCAAGCGATTTGCCGGGGTTTTGGGTAGGGATTTCAATAATTTTTGCTGTATTTTGATGTGTCATTCTCAGTACCTCTTTCTTATGGTGACTGCGGTATTTTCTTTGCAATATTTATTAGGCCGGTTGATAGCGCGTTCACCCATTCGGGCGTAATCACTGGTGCGGGTTCCGTTTCCGTCTTTGCTATCTTTGCTGCGTAAATACCAGTTATTTGCTTTGCCTGATCCTTTTAGGTGTGCAGCGGCTACATATCCGGCGATCCGCTTGGTTCTTCTTTTGTTGAGCGCACGGCTGCGGAATCCGGCCTTAATATTGGCGTTCGCCAGTCGTATAAATGCTTTGTCTTGTGTGCGCGGTGATCGCAGGAAGTTTTCAAAACTACCGGTGATCCAGTTCTTTTTATTGCGCAGAAACCAAAGGTGTTGTGGTGGCAATCCAGAACGTACCCGACGATGTGCGCGTTTCACTGCGCTGGTTTTAATCAGGCCGACTGTGGCCAGTGCTGAGGCTCCAAACTGGTAACCACCACCGTATCCTGCCCAGTTGCGTCTGGAGTAATCATGGCTGGATTCACGTCCGCGCATGGTCATCATCAGTCGACATGTTTGCAGGCTGGTCAGTCCGCTGATTTGCCCCGGGCTAACCGGCAATGCTGGTTCGGTGCGATCTACGTTACCTAACCAATCACCCACGGCTATACCTGCTGTTGCTGCGTTGTTGGCGATGTAGTCATTTGCCAACTCGTAGTAGTCAGATACAAACGGGATGTTGCCGCGCTCCAGTGCCTGAGTACCTAGTGCGCATATCAGTAAACCTATTACGGCAGACCAGAACCAGCCAAGGCGCGGTGTGGTTTGTCCGCGTACCGCACTGACGTTTTGGTCAATGCGGCGTACTCTGCGTAGGATTTCGCGCTGTGCCATGTCCATTAGCCTAACCACTCCAGCAGTATTCCAAACTTGCCCCATTGGTCACGCAACTGGTCAACCAGTCCGCGCAACCATGAGCCATAGGCGTGGCTTGTAAACTGGTAAAGCGCACCGTTAAAGATGAGCCACCAGAACGCTGTCCAACCTATAAGGGGTGAGAAATAGCGGGCTAAATCAGTCATGATTTACTGCCACCGCCAGATGTAACGTTTACCGTTTTGCTGTTTAGTGCAGTTGCGGACACCTTGTGGTTTGTTTACCCAGTTGGCTGGGTTGGGTGCATCACAAGCAGCAGACTCATGGGGCTTTAATTCACGCAGTGCTACCCATTTTTTTGTGTTGATTGAGGTTGCACCAAGGGTTGCCCACTGTTGTTGACGGGGTTGACCGTTGGCAACTGAGTATGTTGCGGCTCTTGCGCCAGATGTTGCAGCGTTTTTTGCGGCAGATAGCATGCTGCCTGCTTGATTCAGGTTAATATTCAGTCCGGCATAGATCACCATAACTGCCAGCAATGCACCGCCTAACCATGCTGCTGTTGGGTCACGGCTTTTCAGGATTGCGCCAGCAGTGAAAAAGCTGGCTACTGAAATAGCAAAATCAATTACCCGATCACCTGGCACATCCAGTATTGCGGGGCCGCCTGCCACCAAAGAAAGACCCGACATGACACTCAGTGCGAGTCCGCCATAGCCCACCATCGAAGGTGCTGCACTGTTTCCTACGCTGTAGATACTCATTTAACCATCCTCATTTCAATTTGTTGGCGCTGTGGGTAGAAGTAACGGGTTGCACCACCACTGCCGGTTTTCATCAGGTAGCCGTGGCTGACGGCTTCGGCTATCGCATTCCGGGCTTCGCGGTTGGTGCAGTTGGTTTGCTGCTCGACACCTGCTGCGGTGATGTAACCGGCATCGTTGGCGGCTATGGCTTTATCAGCGATTTTGCCGACTGGATCAGGGTCATAATCGGGGTTGACGGGGGTTGTTGACGGGGTTGACGCGGGGTTGACAGGTGTCAACTCGTCGTCAACTACCGTCAACTCGTCTTTTTTCTCCCGACGACCAAAGAATCCAGCCAGTATCAGTAGCACTGGTGTGGCAATTTCAAAAATACCCGCTGCTATCCATTTGTACTCAGCGGGAACGCTGTCACCCGTGAGTGATGCATCTTGTGTACGCGGTGTTGGTTGTGAGGACGTTTCAATTTGTGCCTGTAGTTTTGCGTACTCCGTTGGGTTTTTTTTCTTGCTGGTATCACGCAACTCCTGGGTCAGTTTTTCCAGTGCGGCCATGCGGCTTTGTTCCTGCTTTTCATACAGTGCGCTATTGGCTTGTTTGGTTTTTTCACCGGAGGCTTCCAGCTTTAGTTGGCCGGAGGCGTAGATACCCAGAACCATTGCTGCTGCAAAGGCGGTCGCACCTGTTCCGGCGATAATACGTCGCCATGTGGTGGTGTCGTCGCTGCCTTCTTCAGTGCCGACAAAGTGCCAACCGGCAAAGATTATTGCGGCGCTGGCGGTGACTGCTGCGCCACCAACCAGACTATTTGTCAGTGCGGTGACGGCTGGATAAGCGGCTACCGCGCTGGCGATACTTGTTCCCGCTGCGACCAGTCGTAGTCCGTTGGGTAGTGTTGGAAGTAACATTGTGTATATAATCTCCTTTCCTGCTGCCCTTCTTTTATCGGGTCTGGTGCAGCAGGATGTGGTTAGAAGCCATTAGCCGGATGACTATGTGATCCGGCTTTTATTTTTTAAATGCCCTTAAAAATCCGCCTACTGAGTTTCCCTTTCAGCGGTTCAAGTTGAGCACCCTTCACGGTGCTGGTGTGGTTTCACACAATTTAGTAAATTTCTCTCACTTCGTTTAATTCATCATCAAGCCAAACGCTTTCTTCGGCTTCGGTCGCATATCTTGTGCAGTCCACATGAGCTTCTGTGCCGTCTTCTTCTTCGCATAGTAGCGTGCGCTCTTCTAACCAAATCAAGTCACATTTAACTGTTACGCCATCTAGGTCTGTGTATTCATCCATCTTGTTTTATCCTTTAGGAAACGGTTGAAATAGCCAGGAAATGAACTTTCGTTCAAAATCTATTTAAATATTGAACTATTGTTCTTTTTCTGTCAAGAACAATAGTTCAATTAAATATGTTGGGGGGGGGGGAGGCTAACTCGGTCTCTTTAAGTGCTTATAAAATAAAGGTTATTAAGTCAATTAATAAGGAGCACCTGTCTATTGGAACTATTATTAGTGCAATTGGTCGGGTTTTCTTGACCATAAATCTAGGTTATAACGTGCTCTAATAAAGGAAAATTGTTGAAAAGTAGAGAGAGACTACAACTAAAATAGGGGTGTCTCATGGTGACAGAAAAGCAGAAGGATCAGCAGGGTCAACAAGACCCTAAGCCAATGGAAAAGCCGGGTTACTTGGATGAATTAACACTTGAAGAGAAGCGTCAGCTTAACCGCTATCTGAGGAAGAAGAAGTGCGTTGACTAATTAAATATTTGGCAAAGTCCTGGGCGGACTTTATTTCCACCTTATCCATGCTTTTCAATAATTCAAGGTGCTCTTGGTTGAGGATGTAGTGACTAACTTCATTGGCAATATCCTCATCTTTGATGCCATCTCTATCTATTAGTAATTGGTAGGCTTTTATGCCGAACGCTTTTGCAAGAGAGTCTAGCACCTCAATCGAGGTGGCACGTTTCTGCTGTAAAATATACCCCACCATTCTATCTGATACACCTGATCGGCTACTCATTTCAACGGCAGTTTTAATCCCGTGAACTTGCATAAGTTTTCGGAGGTTTTCAGCCAGTAAGGCTCTGATCGCACTTTCGCTCATAGACAACATTCCCTAATAGATAATGAATTATAATTCTATTGAGATGAACTGTTGTTCTTTGTTATTGACTTTAATTGAACTATTGTTCTAAAGTATAGCCATGAAATCGAACTGGCTAGACAAAACAACAGAAATGTTGGCGGAAACAAATATCTCCGTCAAAGAAATTGCGCAAGAAGCAAAAGTTGGTGAGCGGTGGCTCTACAAGTTGATGAATGGGTTGTGGCATGACCCTGGCATCAAAAAAATTCAACGTATTCATGACTTCCTTGTTTCTCGTAGCCACCAGTCCGAAATGGTTGAGGCGGCTAAACAGCGTGCCCGGTTTCAAAAGGCAGAAGCTTCCATTGCTGGCAAACAGCTTAGTACGGATGAGCAAGCCGCATGAAATAAAAATTACTGTTCACTGATTAATAATTCAGTGAGCTTATTCTCGCCATAACTTTAGAAAAACATTAAAGAGGTATTTCTCCATGAGAATGTTCGCACAGGTAGCAATGGCAATGGCCGCGTTGGGGCACAAGGTTTCTGCTCCGAGTATGCCTGGTCTTGGTATGGCGGTTACGCCCAAGCCTAATGCTGGGAAACGTCGGTCAACACCTAAGCATCAGTTTGATGGCGGTAGAGCAAAAGGCACTGCGGGTAAAAGTGCAAATGGTGGCCGGATCAAGCCAGCGTTGAAAGGCAAGCGTCATCGCTCACAGCGTAGTCGTTCAAATCGCCGTAAAGCAGCCTGAATAAAACAAATTTTAATAACGGGGTGGGGCATGAATCAGCAGATCGTTGAAACCAATTTGAAAGTAGCTCAGCACTATGCGGGTCTTTTCAAAAACTCTACTTCGGTTAATCCGCATGCTGCACAGAAGTTAGTTGCAGCTTTATCAGTTCTGGAGAAAGAGATTTTTCCGGAGTCACAAAAGAAAAAGCCCACTCGATTAGGCGTTGGAACCTGAGCAGGCTTTTCTCAATACAGGAGTTCAGTATGTCAAATACTGCTAAGAAACACAATCCCGTCTTAATACCTTATTCGTCAGGTGAGCAAGATGGTAACACACAAAACTATGCACAGGCTCCGGGCCTGCTGGATGCGTTGGGTGTATTACAAAAATTCAATGCGCGGGTTTTGCTGTCGAAAGAGATTGCAGAGGCCGCTGAGCTGGCTATGCAGTTGGCTGATTCCGTTAACCCTGATTCCGGGTTGGTTGATCTTGCTGAGACGTTGCAGAATCGGTTGCATGATTTATTGGTGACTGAGCGGGATGCGCGGATTGTGGCGGATGCCGGTTTTGCGCTGGATGGTCAGTGTCATTTGCATTTAGTGCCACCATTGGTTGGTACTGAAGAGGAAACAGTCACTTGTCCTGAATGCAAGTATGAAGTGCCTGATGAAGATGGTGTGGGCTTTGTTTATTGCGATGCCTGTGGGCATTGTGCGCATGTTGATGTTGTTGATGACATCTGTGGATTGTGTGGGGAGTTGGTATGATCACTACCGACCGTATGCACCATTCCGCTTCAGCATACACCCAGCGTGGCTGGCCTGTTTTCCCTTGTGCTGTTAATAAAAAAATCCCTGCTACCGGTAACGGTTTTAAAAATGCAACCACCGACGATGCTCAGATTGAAAGCTGGTGGGGTAGTAATGGTCAGCCGTTTAATATCGGGGTTAGTGTCGGTGATGCTGATCTGGTGGTCATTGATGTTGACTGCAAAAATGATAAAGACGGTTATGCAGCACTGGAAGCCTTAGAAGCTGAGCTGGGCAAGCTGCCGGTCACTTTGGAGCAATCGACTCCCAGTGGTGGTAAGCATTATTTCTTTCGTCGTCCTGACGGTGTTGAAGTTCGCAGTGGTAACGACAAGCTGGCTTCCGGTATCGATATTAAATCGAAAGGTGGCTATGTGCTGGTCAGTCCGTCCAGTACTGATGTTGGTCAGTATAAGTGGTTGAACAAAGCACCGGTTGCTGCATTACCACCTGCCTGGGTGCAGCGGTTGTTGCAGGATAAGACAAAGAAAAAAACCACATCGGTTACTGATACCCATGCTGATTTGCTGAGTGATTTGAGTGATGCACTGAACCATATCAACCCTCAGCCGTATGATGATTGGATTAAGGTGGGTGGGGCGTTGTGGTCGCTGGGTGATGCGGGTTTTCTGCTTTGGGATACCTGGAGTAAGAACGCTGGTAATTACGATGGCAATGCTACCCGCAAGCGCTGGAACAGCTTTGCTGGTATGAACATTGAACCGAAGACTGTCTTTTTTATGGCGGATCAGAGCGGTTGGAAGAATCCACGCAAAGCACCACCACCAGTATTGTCTTCTACCCCTTTGAAAGCCTCCGGCGGAAATGCTAAACCCAGCACTGCGGCGGAGCCTTCCTTTGGGGTAGAAGACAATACTGGTTGGGAAGATCAATTCCTTCGGGGCCGTGAAGGCATCAAAAACACCATGCGGAATGTAGCCTTGGTGCTGAATAACCGCTCTGAATGGGTTGGGGTGTTTGGTTACTGTGACTTTTCGTACCGGATCGTGAAGCGTAAAGCGCCACCGTTTAGTGGTAGTACCACTGGCGAATGGTCAAATGTTGACACGCTGAACCTGAAGGATTGGTTGGGTAAGCAGTATGGCATGACACCTTCCACCAATGAGGTAGATGATGCTGTGCTGATGGTGGCGAAAGATCATGCGTTCCACCCGGTGCGCGAATACCTCTCCGGTTTGGTGTGGGATGGTACGCCACGTTTAAACCATTGGCTGCACGATACGTTAGAGGCTGAGGGGGAAACAGAGTACCTGTCTGCGGTCGGGCGTAAGTTCCTGATCGGTGCGGTGGCGCGGATTATGCGGCCTCCGGTGAAGATGGATAACGTGCTGATTCTGGAAGGTGATCAGGGTGCGGGTAAGTCTACGCTGGTGCGTATTCTGTTTAATGACTGGTACTCAGAATCGACGTTTGATATTGGGGCGAAGGACGGTTACCAGCACATTCAGGGCGTTTGGGGTGTTGAGTTACCTGAGTTGGACAGTCTGAATAAGGCTGAATCGACAGCCGCGAAGTCGTTCTTTACGGCGCTGACTGATCGTTTCCGACCACCCTACGGACGCAATATGGAAGAGTTTGCGCGTCAGTGTGTGTTCATTGGTACCACTAACCAAGATGAGTATCTGAAGGATTATTCCGGCAATCGGCGCTATTGGCCTGTGTTCTGTCACAAGGTCGATCTGGTGATGTTAGAGAAGAACCGTGATCAGCTTTGGGCTGAGGCGATGGCTTTGCTTGATCAGGGTGAGCCTTGGTGGGTTGATGGTGCGGAAGCTGAGATATTCAAGCGACACCAGGACAAGCGGATGCTGGATGATCCGTGGGAGTCGCTGATTGCTGATTATCTGGATGATGTCGGGCAACGCAGGCAAGAGTTCTTTACCTCTGCTGACATTCTCATTGGGGCGTGTAAGCGTGATGCAGGTCATATACAGCGGGCTGATCAGAATCGTATTGCACCGATATTGAAACACCTCGGCTGGATTAGTACGCGCAAGCGGATTGATGTGGATGGGAAGAAGGGGAAGCACTTGCGACGGGTCTATGTGCGGCCAACCAGCACGGGTGAGGACTTCTGATGCCTATTTACGCGCCAATGTGTGACAACGTGACAACGTGTGACAACCTCAATATTTTAGGTTGTCACGCTGTAAGTGCATGTTTTTGTGGGGATTGTGACAACGTGACAACCAAAACCCCACAGGCGCACACATACGCGCACGCAGGCGCACAGATGATAAATACGTTGTCACAGATGTCACAGTGTCACATTAATAAAGAAATCAGGAAGTTAGCGCGTGACAACCTCGGATGGGTAGGTTGTCACGTTGTCACACCTTCTAAGAGGGCTGATGGATGCGGTGGAGAGTCGTGGATGATTACCACATGGTGTCTGATGCTGGTTATTACGTTAGTAAGTCAGGGCCACCGGATGACTTGGTTTACTCAGCTTGGTCACAGGTTCGTAGCGTTGCTGGTTCTGGCCGGTATGAAGCTGAGTTGCTTGGTTGTGTTGGTAGCTCGGCTGATGCGGTTGCGTTGTGCGTTGCTGATCAGTCGGCTGGCCAATCGGGTGGCCCAGACTAAAAAGGTACTCCTGGGGCGCGGTCAGTACGGGTATGTGACTCGCGGGATTTCGCTAGTTAGTCATACTTTTTTTTGCGTTTCGTTTCGCTTTTTTGCTGATAAAACAGGGGTTTAATTGTGGAATTCGTATCTCTTGAGTTGATAGATAATTATGAAAAAAACTCACGGACTCACCCAGAGGAGCAGTTGGAGACGATCATGCGCATCATGGTCGGTACAGAAGAGCAGCCCGGTATCGGGTGGACAATTCCGGCACTGGTTGAAGAGGTCGAAGGCCGCTACCAGATGATTGCAGGTCATGGCCGCAAGGAAGTTGCTACCCGTTTATACGCTGCTGACCAGATCCTGCGGATGTCAGATGATCAGGAAATTCCTTTCGGTCATATTCCGGTAGTCTTTGCCCGTGGTTGGTCGGATGAACAAAAACGAGCCTACATCATCGCTGACAATCAGCTTCCGCAAATGGCTGGTTGGGATGAGGATGTATTGGCGGCGGAATTGGCCACACTGGATGAGTCCGGTTTCGATTTATCGCTACTGGGTTTCGGTGATGAGGATCTGGAGCGATGGTTGTTTGCAGAAGATCCTGACTTTCTCACCCACGAGGACGAGTGTCCTGATTTACCGGAAGAGGAAGCCGCCATCACTCAGCCCGGTGATATTTGGTGCATCGGTGATCATCGCCTGATTTGTGGCAGTTCTACGGAACCGAAGATTGTGCAGGCTGCGCTGGCAGCTATCGGAACCGAGCAGGCACACATGGTGTTCACTGATCCGCCATACCTGATGGATTTCCAGGGCAGTCTTAAGGGCGATGGCTCCAAGTCAGCCAACGGCAACCATAAGCCAATTGCCAACGACAAATTGAGCAAGTCCGAAGGTGAAGCCTTCCTGCAAGCTGTCACGGCAATGGTTAAACAGCATTGCTCTGGTAGCTGGTACATCTGCTTTTATCGCCTGGGTATCGACTGGTTATATGACGCATTAAAAGCCTCCGGCCTGAAATGGCGCAACCTGATCGTTTGGCAGAAGGGGGCATTGACGCTTTCTAACTCTGACTATAAATCGACGTATGAACCAATTATATTCGGCTGGGAGGATGACTATCTTCCCGTGATGTATGGCTGGAATGAAGAGCATAATTTCTACGGGCCGAAGGGTGAAATTGACAACTGGAAGCTGGATGAAGGTCTGCTATCAATCTGGGAGATTAGTCGTACCCGACTCAATGACTTGCATCCGACCATGAAGCCGGTCGCGCTCTGCGAGCGTGCGATCCGCAACAGTTCCAAGCGTGGACAGGTAGTTCTCGACTTATTCGGTGGCTCTGGATCTACACTAATTGCGGCTGAAAAAACCGGGCGGCGTGCCTGTGTCGTAGAACTGGAACCAGTGTATTGCGATGTGATTGTGAAACGTTGGGAAGAATATACCGGAAACCAAGCTACGCTGTTGCAAGGTGATTCCAATGACGCATAATGCTGGTGGCCAGCCAGCCAGCCAGCCAGCCAGCCAGCCAGCCAGCCAGCCAGCCAGCCAGCCAGCCAGCCAGTGGGATTCTCTAATGTCTGAGCGTCTATCCTATCCGGTTGAAATTATGGCAAAGCTGCTGCTACTGACACCACGTCGGGTGCAGCAGCTGGCCAATGAAGGCGTGATCCATAAAAGTGAGCGTGGCCGGTATGATTTGATCAAGTCGGTGCAGGGTTATATTCAATACCTCAACGATCAGGTTCCCAATAAAGCCAGCAGCGACGCTGGTCAGCAGTTAGCCCGTGCTGATGCTGAAGTTGAACGCGGAAAGCTGTTAGCAGAAAAAGCGATCATGGCACGTTATGACCGCCTGGCGATGGAAGGTAAGTTGCTTGATGCTGAAGATGTGCATAAAGATGCCTATCGTGCTGCGATTAATGTCCGGCGCACTATCCTCAGCGCACCTGATCGGGTCGCGCCAATCCTGTTGGAGGCAAAAACCTCACGGGAGGTGCGCAGTATTCTACGGCGTGAACTAACCGATGCGCTGATTGATGTGTCCAAGGTGATCGCGGAAGGTGAGCCAGTGGGTAGCTTTGATCCGATGGGTGACTACCAGAATAAAAACAAATCAAGGTTGACTCAATGAGCGAGGTCGTTGGATATGCTCAGAACTACAGTATAGGTCTGTGTCCACCACCTGTTATGTACATGGATGAATGGGCGGACACTCGTCGTCGCCTGTCCGAAAAAGCCAGCCCGGAACCAGGGATATGGCGCACCAGTCGCGTGCCATTTATGCGTGAAATTATGCAGGCGCTCAGCTCTGAGTCTGATGTTGAGGATGTCGGTCTAATGAAAGGCACTCAGATTTCCGGGACTGAGGTGCTGCTGAATACCGTGCTGTATGTGGTAGATCACGATCCCACATCTATGATGATCGTGCTGCCAACGCTGGGTATGGCCAAACGCTTCAGCCGTCAACGTCTGAAGTCATCCATTGATATCATGCCATCAGTAAAGGAAAAAATAGCTGATGAAAATTCCCGTGATTCCAGTAATACCATGCTGGAAAAGGATTTCGACGGCGGCTATATGATTCTGACTGGTGCGGAGTCTGCCACCGGTTTGCGCTCTGCACCGATTGGTGTTCTGGTGTTGGATGAGGTCGATGCCTATCCGCTTGATGTCGAAGGTGAAGGTGACCCGGAGCAGCTGGCGATTAAGCGCACCCAGAATTATAAAGGGCGGCGCAAAATTTACCGCAACTCTACACCCACTGTTGATGAAATGTCGCGGATACAAAAAACATTCAACAAAGGCGACCAACGCTACTACTACGTCCCATGCCCATCCTGCGGTGCAGAGCAAAGCCTGCAATGGCCACAAATAAAATGGAACAAGTCATTACCTCGTGACCAGCAGCCGTCCAGTGTCTACTACGAATGCGAACACTGTCAGCATCACATCCACGAACACCATAAAACAGAGATGTTAGCTGCTGGCCAATGGGTTCCACACAATCCGGACGCACCTGCCCAACGTCGCAGCTATCACCTGAATTCCCTCTACTCACCACTGGGTTGGTACAGCTGGGAGGATGCCGTACAGGATTGGCTTGATGCACAAGGCGATATTGAACTGCTGAAAACTTTTACCAATACCGTACTGGCTGAGTGCTGGAAGGAAGCGGTCAACGATGTGTCGGCCAAAATGCTACAGAACAAGGCTGAGCCTTATGACCGTGGTGTTGTGCCTGAAGGTGGTCTGGTGTTAGTGGCTGCGGTGGATACACAGGATGATCGGCTGGAAGTGTATTTGTATGCCGTGGGTCGTGGCGAAGAACAATGGTTTGTCGATTATGAGGTGTTCTTTGGTGATCCGGGCATTCCATTTGGTGATAAAAACAGCCCGTGGGATGAAGTCACTGATTGGCTCAGTCAACCGTGGCGGCATGCGTTGGGTGGATCATTAACGGTCGAGGGCTATGCGGTGGATACACAAGGTCATCACACGCATGATGTTTACCATTACGTCCGTCATCACCAGCGTCATGGCGTGATTGCGATTCAGGGGGCCAGCCAGCGCAATAAGCCTATTATTGGCAGGCCGTCATGGGTTGATATAAATCACCGTGGCAAGGTCATCAAGCGGGGTGTTCAGCTCTATTCAGTTGGTACGGATACTGCAAAGTCCATGCTCTATAACCGTTACCAGCGCGAAGAAAAAAGCGGGCCGGGCACTATACACTTTCCTGATTGGTTGCCGTTTGAGATTTTTGAGCAGCTAACCGCAGAGAAACTGGTGCGCCGGTATAAAAACGGGTTCGCGATTTATGAATGGGCGAAGTCTTCAGCAGCGAGAAATGAGGCCACGGATTGCACGGTCTATGTGCAGGCTGTTATCCAAAGGCTCGGATTGCATCGCTACTCAATAGCGCGTTGGGATGCGCTGGAACAATCACTGCGCACTACAGATTTATTTTCACAACCTGCTATTCCAGCAGCACGTCCGGCGCGAATGCCGCCACCTACAACAACAAATTCCAATTCATCAGGATTCAAACAGGTAAACGCATCATGGTAGAAACAAAACAAGGGGACTCCGACCGCATTGTCGATTGGATGTATGGACTCGTGGAAGATGTTCGTGTCGGGTGTAACTTGCCGGAACGAAAATCAGCCGAAGTGGTAAGCATTATTGTCGCAAAAGTTCAGGCCGAATACGGTGGTAGTCGGCCTTATATTCACGCGGCCTCAAAACGTGGCCAGGTGATAGCACTCTGGGAGTCCGGCAAAGACATGCAGGTCATCGCCAGACGGCTGGACATCACTGAAGATTGGGTGCGGCGTATCTTAAAAAACCATGCGAATTCACCTGGTTCGTCCACTGAAAGTGTGGGAGGTTGTCAGCTATGACTGAAAGTATCCAATATCCAGAGCCAACGCAGGTCGTTGCTGCTGCTGAACGCACCCCAAAACAGTGGGTTGATTATTACCTTCACATAGAAGATCAGGTGGCAGCGGGCAAGGAAGTCCGTTTCGATGATGGCCGTGTGGTGGTAATGGAAGATTTGCACCAGGTTCGCCGGGCGCGGGCTGAGTGGGAGCGTCGAGCTAACCAAAAGGCACGGCGTGGCGGGAATAACTTTGGCGGTTTTCACTATAAAACACCGGATATGTCGCGATGAGTAAGGCAGCAAAAAAACCACGGGTAGTGGGATCATGGCAGGATGGTCGGTTGGTAGGTGTTCAAAAGCCAGCGGTTAGTCTGCCTCAGAATTTCTTTGAAGCGGGTCGGCCTGATGAAAAGCGCAAGCGCCGGACTGATCGGGGTGATGGTAACGCGGTATTGATGCGGTCTGGTGACCAGTTGCGGGTGCAGGCGCGTCACCTGGATGAAAATCATGATTTAGCCCGTGGCATTCTGGATGTGTTAGTGAACCGGACTATTGGCCGGGGAATGCGCTTTGAACCACAGGTGCGTAGCCTTGCCGGTGATCTGCATGATGAAATGAATGAGCAGCTGCTCGATCTGCATACCCGCTGGAGTGAAAGCCCAACGGTGACGGGTGAGCATACCCGTGCTGAATCAGAGCGCTTGCTGGCGCGGACATTGTTCCGTGATGGTGAAGTGTTCAAGGTGTATCAGATGGGGAATATGCCATCTTTGCGTCATCACTTGCGGCGGGTTCCTTTGTCCATAGAGCTGATGGAGCCGGACTTTTGCCCGTTGGGGCATTCTGACCCGGCGAATAATATCCTTCAGGGCATCCGCTCGAATGGCTGGGGTCGGCCTGTGCGTTACTTCTTTCATAAATATCACCCTGGTTCACCCGGTGGTGCAGGAATGTTCAGCGATCAGGGTTACAAGGAAGTGGGAGCCGAGTTTGTTAATCACCTGAAGTTTACCCGACGCATTGGTCAGCGGCGTGGCGAATCGGTGTTTTCGGCAGTGCTGTTGCGGTTGGATGACTTGAAAGATTATGAAGAAGCCGAACGCATTGCGGCGCGGATTGCCGCTAAGCTGGTGGGGTATGTCAAAAAAGGTCTGCCGGAAATGTACGGCGATGACACGTTGAATGCGGAAGACCGGACACGGCAGGCGTTTGAGGACGGCATGGTGTTGTATGACATGATGCCGGGTGAGGAAGTCGGGCTGTTTGATAATACCAAGCGGCCTAATAACGGGCTGGCTGATTTCCGGTCGGGTCAGTTACGGGCAGCGGCAGCGGGTACGATGACCAGTTATTCCAGTGCCTCGAAGGATTATAACGGCACGTATTCTGCGCAACGTCAGGAGTTGGTGGAGCAGCAGGAAAATTATGAAGTGTTGCAGGATTATTTTATCTCACATTCCTGTAAACCGGATTATCAGCGGTTTATTGGGATGACGGTGTTGGCCGGACTGGATGTTCCGCCGGATGTGGATTGGAATACACTGTTTGATGTGGCGTGTTATGGGGCGGCTATGCCGTGGATTAACCCGAAGGATGAGGCGATTGCTAACCGTGAGATGTTGGAGCAGCGCCTTACTTCTCATAGTGAGGTGATTCGTAAGCGTGGCGGGAATCCTTCGGTGGTGTTTGCGCAGATAAAGCGTGATCAGGAGCGAATGAAGGCGCTGGGGATTGAGGTGCAGCCGGTTCAGGGCGATAATCAATCAAACGATATTGAGAAAGGTAAGGGAAATGACGAACAAAACTAACATCCAGCAGTTTGATGAAATTACAGCCCGTTTACTGGACACGCTGTATAAGTCTTTTCCAGTACCTGTGTCTACAGATTGTATTCAGCTCACCCAATCACCGGAGATGAGCGAGATGGGGGAAATCAGTCAGGAGGCAGAGTTGTGCATTCATGCTCTGCGGTGGCTGACGGAGGAAGGTTATATCAAAGTGCGTAAGTTTACCGGTTGTTATGCGGTGGACGTGGTGTTGACGGCGAGGGGGCTGGCTGTATTGAAGTCTTCACCGGAGAGTCTGGAGTATAAGCAGACGTTGGGTGAGCGGCTGGGGTCTGCGATTAATAATAATTCAATCAGTACAGCGGCGAGTGTGGTTGGGCTGGTGTTGTCGCAGGTTAAGTAAATAGCTAATTCTGTGTAATAATGCGCCTTTTCACAAGCCCAAGACTTAAATCATGCTCAAAGACAAGTTTGATCTCAGCCCCACTGGTCGGCGTAAGCGCATAAGTGACGAAAAGGCCATAGAAATTTTAGAAGCTGACGGCCTTATGAAAGGTAACGGAAATTATCAGTTTTTTGATGTTTACGATGCAGATAAGACCATTAGTCGTTAAATGGTCTTTTGTCATCCACTATGATTTGTTTGCTACTAAGTTTTTTGCTAAAGCTTATGGTGTGGCATAAGCCATTTTGATGGAGATGAGCAATGGAAACATATCAGCACAATACAACAGTTGATGAAGAAATTAAGAATTACACTGTAAGTTCTGCAAGAGAGCTGAAATTTATTATTGTCAACAAAACTCGTGTTAAATTTATTGAAGGTGTTGCTGCCACAGGTTTTCGCAAAGGTGGTGGAGACACGAAAGTTGGATTTGTTGTGAAGCCAAATTCAAAAAAGACTATTACTTTCTATGCGGGAAGCAACTGCATTTATCAAGCGAATGGCGTTCTTTTTTACAAAAAAAATGGACAGAAAAAAGACTGGGCCTTGAAAACGAAAACAGCACCGGATGGTAGGTGTTTTACAAAAACAAAATGGAGTATTGTGTATAAGAATCGAACTGCTGAAGTCGATGGTAGTGATGATGCTGAGTTTGAAATAATTCCGCTAGATGACGATGTTGAAAATTTAGCCGCTGATGAATAAATTAATTCAGCAGCGTCCGTTTTTTCTGTAAATATTGACTCAATAAAAAAACGAACCGATCTTGCCTAGTTTGTACCATTCATTCTGCTCGAAGCTAAAAAAGGCCACTGAAAATTAATCCAGTGGCCTTTTTAAGGTTGGCTACACACCGAAGGTGCGGATACACCGGCTAATCCTTTGGGTAAATTAATCCAGCAACCTCATAATCAATGGCATCAATGTCACCACCACCTAAAATTGGATTACCATCGGTAGTAATGCGACCAGGAATATGATAGGTCATAATTGAATTTTCATCGGGTGGCCGCCCATACCTTTCAAGATCTTCATCTTTTAAGGCCGTTAGAACTTGGGAGTCAACGTCTTGTGAAGTCCAACCAGCTAAAATTTCATAGAATTCAATCGCTTTTGCTCTATCAATTTTGTGAACTAACTCCTTTCTCATATGTTCATGTGGAAAGCCTAGCGCATGACCAGCTTCGTGACGAACTACCCGATAAAACTCAGAGTCTGGAGTGTTCATTGTGAATAATTCAAGATTCATATTTTGCCCATTAGGGCCTTGATATAACTCAATGTCTGTACCGAGGTACGACCAATATCCATTCCATCGAGGATCATTTGTTCTTTCACGATTAATACGAACCTGAGCATCTTGGGCATTACCAGTTTCTACAAACCCAATATTTGCTGTTTTATTCCATGCATTCAGATGGGATAAAATTCTGTTTCGTAGTTCCTGACTCGCGTTATCCAAAAAACCCACTGTTAACGTCACACCTTCAACTCCCCAATACTTCTTGGTTGCAAGAGCTAGCTCTTCAGGAGTCGGCATGCGACCAAGGCGTCTATACATCAATACACCATTGGGACGGTTCAGTGGGTTTTTTTCAATTGCTCTTTTAGCAGATTTCTTAACATTATCCATACTAAGATGAACTTCTCGTGGAATACAGCTAGCTATCGATGGTTTTAAATTTTCAGTTTCTTCCATTTCATTTCTCCTATTCCAAAGCACCAAAATAGACCAAATATAAAGCACAATCAAATTGATTTTAAATAAAGGCAATATTTCCTTTTTTTTTACTAATTTCAAATTATGCATTACTAGTAAAGTCTATTAATAATTTTTATTAGAATAATAGAAAAATTTCCCTTAACGCAAAAATTCATAAAAAAACGAACCGATCTTGCCTAGATCGTCCCATCCATTCCGTTGCATGATTCTCTCATGCAACGATCAAACGACTTAAAACCGAGTTTCTCCTCTCTGCCTGTGGCGAACGCTGCGGGTGCTGCATCGTTTCATCCTGTGCTTCCTCCAAAGGTAACGCCAGTCAGTTCTGCTGACTGGTTTAACCTGGCGGCTAATGAATCGGGTACACATGCGGATATTTATCTGTATGGCGTAGTCGGTGGTTGGGAAGGTATGGACTCACGCGATGTCGTGAGTGAGTTGCGTCAGCACAGTAATCTGCAAACCATCACCCTACACATTAACTCAGTCGGCGGTTCTGTCGTCGAAGGTCTGGGTATTCTCAACACATTACGCAAACACCCGGCTTCGGTAACAACCGAAATCGATGGTTTTGCGTTGTCTATCGCTTCCATAGCGATGCGTGCGGCGGATAGTGGTCGGGTCAGAATGGCGCGAAATGCGTTTGTAATGATTCACAACGCCTCTGCGGGTTGTTGGGGTTCAGCGCGTGATCTACAGAAAGCAGCAGACATGCTGAGCAAGATGGAAAAAGGGCTGATTACTGAGTATGCAGCTTGTATGGATGCATCAGATGCAGAAATTCAGACCATGCTCGATGAGGAAACATGGTTCACAGCAGAGGAAGCGTTAGCTGCTGGTTTGATTGACGAAATTATTGACCCGGTTGATCTGGATGAAGCATCCAATCATTTGGGTGTTGAAACGTGGCAAAACATGCAATCGGGGTTACAAAATATGCCTAAAGAAGTGCAGGCGCAAATGAATCGCGTCTTTAATATGACCCCTGCCAACTTACGCGACAGCGTACCGACTGCCAATGGCGCAGGCGCACCGGCAGGCCAAAACAACGGAACACAGAAGGGTGATGGCGGCGGTGGTGATTCATTACCTGCTAATACGCCTGATCCGCAAAATAAAGGTGCTAACACACCCGCACCTGCTGCGACACCGGCCACCGGTCAGAATGACATGGCGGCGGCGCAAGCACTCTGGCAACAGAACGAACAGCAGCGCCGGACTGATATTTCCAACCTGTTCACGCCTTTTGGTGGTGTAGGTGGCGATTATGCGGATCTGGCAAGCAATATGCTGGGTGACATGGCTGTCACTGTTGATGGTGCTCGTGCTCAACTGTTGAATCATATCGGTACACAGTCTCCTGGCTCTGTCAGTAATGGTGGTTCAATTCAGGTGACTGAAGACGAAACGGATAAACGTATCGGTGCAGCGGTGAATAGCCTGTTGGCACGCGGTGGTCAGGCTGAATTAGAGCAGGATAATCCAATGGCTTATATGTCATTACAGGATTTAGCTTATGAAAGCCTTAATCGTGCCGGTGTCACTACAGCAGGGCAGCATCCGCTAAACATGGTCGGTCAGGCATTCATGATGCAAACCACCAGTGATTTTCCGGTAATTCTGGAGCGTACGATTACTGAAGCCGTGTTGATTTCCTACCGTAAAAAGTCCCGTACCTGGCGTAGTTTTTGCCGTGTGGGTTCGGTGTCAGATTTCCGTGCACATGAGCGTTTGCGCTTAGGCTCCTTCGGTAATTTGGATGCGCTGAATGAAAAAGGCGAATACACCAACAAGTCGATTCCTGATGGTGAGAAAGAGTCCGTCAAAGTATCCACTAAAGGCAACATCATCGGCATCACCCGTGAAGCGGTGATCAACGATGACCTGGGTTACTTCCTCGGCATGGCAAACATGCTCGGTGATGGAGCGGGCCGTACTGTAGAAGCAGATGTTTATGCCCATCTGCTCAGCAATCCAAAACTGAAAGATGGTAAAACGCTGATCCATGCCGACCACAAAAACAAAATGACCGGTGCAGCGATGTCTGAGGATGTGCTTGATTTGGCTCGCCAGATGATGGGTGCACACATGGACATTTCCGGCAACGATGAACTGGATATTGATCCGCATCTGTTGATGGTTAATACCGGTATGCGCCTGACGGCTGATCGTTGGATGAAATCCACCACGCTGCCGGGGCAGGATAACTCAGCCATGATGAATGCCGTCAATGGCATGGCTGAAGTATTGGCTACCAATCGCCTGAAAAGCATCAATAACGGATTTTACCTATTCGCAGATCCTGCTGACGTACCGGTTATTGAAGTGAATTTCCTGTATGGAAATCAAGAGCCGTTTATTGATACGCAGGAAGGCTGGCGCACCGATGGTACGGAAATGAAAGTCCGGCTCGACTTTGGTGTCGATGCGGTTGACTACCGTGGCCTTGTCTTCAATCCGGGCGCATAAGGAGTATTTGTAATGGCTAACAATTTTATTCAACCCGGTCACGTCATGGACTACCACAACACCGGTAGCACGGTGATTATGTCCGGTGCAGTGGTCGAGTTTCCTGATGGAATCGGTGTGGCGCTAGTCACTATTCCTGCGGGTGAAGTCGGCTCAGTCGGCGTAGACGGTGTTTGGGAGCTTCCCAAAACCGCAGGCACAGCATTTGACCAGGGCGATCCGTCCACATGGGCATCCGGCAAAATTGCCGAGGCCGGTGGTGTGCCAGCCGGACGGGTTTGGGAAGCGGCTGAGGCTGCTGCTGAAACCGTCCTGGTTAAAATCGGTTAATCCGGCAAGGCAACGTCGAGATGACAGTGGCTACGTCGGAATCTTTACCATTGATTGATGATTACTCTCGTTTGGACAGTGATCGTGCTTTCACGATGATTAACCGGACGGGTGTCTGGGTGATGATTGGTGGTGAAATTCTGAAAGCTATATTTCGGTACCCCACTGAAGAACAGGTGCTGTCCCGTGAGGGTGGCAATGCAGTGGGTAAGACTTTACGCATGTTGATGCGAGTACCGGAACTGTTTGTTCATCGTGGTAGCGGTGTTTATCCGCCTGGTACACCGGCAAGGGTTTTATGCCGTCCTGATTCACCTGATTTTATTCTGGGTGAATCCTTCTACAACGAAGGCGCAATGTATCGGGTGAGCCTGAATCATGAACAGCCTGAACCCGTTGACTCGGAGGGCAGAGGATGGCGGTAATACTTAATCTTGATGGTGGCCGGGGTGGTATCACGCTGGATGCCTCTGCTGATGAATTGATGTCAGCGTTTGGGGTTAATGCCGCTGCCTTTAAACGTGCTCAGGTGCGAGCCTTAAATAAAACAGTACGCTGGATCTATGGCAAATTTGCCCGGCACTTACAAAGTGAATTGAAAAGCACCGAACAAGTGCAACTGACACAAGCATTGCTTAAAAAGCGTATGCGTCAGGCGTTGGCGAAAGGCTCAAGCCTACAGGCCAGACTCTGGGTGGGGCTGTATGACCTCCCGTTGATTAAGCTGGGCAAAGGTCGTAAAAGTGGCAGTGGTTACCGGGTTAAAAGCCGCCAAGTTGCCGGTGGCTTTCGAGCGACTATGCCTAGCAGCGGCCATGAAGGTATTTTTTATCGTTTGGGTAAGCAACGTGTTCCGATACGGGAAGCAGAAATAAAAATGCGTGCGGCATCGAATACGGTTCTAAGCCGCCTGTTGCCACTGGCAGAGCAGGAGCTGGAAAAGAAGATGCAGCAGGAGCTGAATTACGAAATGCACAAACAGCAAGGTACTGCCTAATGGCTGCTGAGCTGGATGCATACCATGCTGCTCTGGTAGCACTGTTTAAAAACAAATTCGGTGATTCGCTGGATACGGTTCATGCCTATCTACCGGACACCCAGTCCGATGACCCGGAGGCAGGTTTAACGATTAACACACCGGCGCTATTGGTTGAGATTGAAAAGACCGGACAGGGTAAAAATCAGGGCGACGGCAAAACAGCGGTGAAATGCGAGTTAGCTATTCACTGTGTGCTGGGTACAGCCACACCGAAGTTGCAGCAGGAATTGCGTAATTTTGGCGTTGAGGTGCAACGGATATTAACCGGGCCGGATTACTGCCTAAGTCATGAGATTACCGCAACCATGCCAGAAGATGTAAACGGTATGCCGGGCTGGTGGCAGAAAGGCGGGGTCGGTGGTTATGACAGCTGGGTGGTGACGTTTGAACAGGCCGTGTGGATTGGGGAGTCTGTTTGGAATCGGTCGTTAGTGAATGCCGGTGAGCCGGTAACGTTGATACCGCACTTTGTGGGTGACCCGCTGCCATGAGTACTGATCCGCTGGAGCAGGCCGAACAGCGTCGCCAACATTACAACCTGTTTCATCAAGGCGAAGTGGTCAGCGTCGAAGGTGGTTTGCTCAATGTGCAAGTGGTAACCGCAACGGGCGAGCTTGAATTTAAAGGCTTACTGCTATTGGGGCGTGAACCGTCAGATGTGCAGCCAGACGAACCATGTTTCGTGATCTGCCCACAAGGTGATCCGGCTCAAGGCGTGGTGATGATGCAGATGCCTGATCCGGCGGTTGGCCAAATGGCTGAGCAAGTGGAAGCACTGCAAGGTCAGGTTTCGCAGTTGCAGCAGCAAATGACCAGCTGGCAGCAATCGTATCAACAAAGTTAATTAGTATTTTTTTACACACAACAACATAGGAAACATTGCAATGGATCTTTCTAATACTCCAAAACTTTCCGTGGTAATGCGGGAATACGGTTACCAGACCGGTGCTTTAATTGACGCTCGCTTCTCCTTAATGGATGTGGATCGTCAGAACAAACTGGACGAAGCAATCGCAACGTTGACCGGCTCTGATACGCAGTTGGGTACAGTGATTGCTCAGTTACAGCGCATTACTGATGCCGAGCCGGGTACTACTGCATTTGATGAGGGGCAAAACCTCTACACGTTAATGCAGAATAACTATCTGTCGTTGGATGACCGTTTGACAGCAAACGAAAATCTGGCGGCTTCACTGAATACGTGGAAAACCACTTTTATCAGTGACTACGCTGGCACGATCACTCGTATTGATGCTGCGGTAGCGACTGAAACACAAACCCGTGAATCTGAGGTTGCTCGTCTTGAGGGCTTGATCAGCTCAAACAATGTGGCTATCTCTGCTGCCAATGCTGCCCGTGTTGCGTTAAAGACTCAGCTTGAAGCAACTGATGCTGCTCAAACGGATGAGATCAACGCGCTCAAAGGCCGTATGACCTCTGCTGAAACAGCTATCGCCACTTATGGCGAAAATATCAATGATCTACAGACTCAGATGGCGGCTCGTGTCACTGAGATTGCGGGTTTGCAAACCCAACATAATGACCTGAAAGCCCGTGTGCTGGTGATTGAAAATCTGTTTGATGGTCTTAATGCGGACGGTGCTGTTGCTGAATTTGCGGCGGGATTGGGTGGACAGACTTCTCCTGGCGGTTATCAGCCTTACGCACCTGCGTAATTGATGGTTAGCCAATAATAATCACTTAGGACGATTCGATGTTTCAGGAATACAGTTATCAAACCGGAGAGCTACTCAAACGTGCAGTTGAGTCTGAAGTCGCTGCCGTGTCTGATCCCCTGTTGCGCATCGAACGGAAGCTGGACGCTCTTAATAATGGAGTGTCCAGCTCTATCCCAACCCCAGCCACCCGCGCCACCGCCATGACCACCATCGTGGCCCGCGCACAGGCCCAGCTGGCAGGCCGTAAACAACGGCAGGGTATGGATAAAACCACCGGGCGGGTGTTGTCCGGGACTGATCATTT
This sequence comes from Caprella mutica, assembly GCA_947561585.1. Taxonomy (NCBI): domain Eukaryota; kingdom Metazoa; phylum Arthropoda; class Malacostraca; order Amphipoda; family Caprellidae; genus Caprella; species Caprella mutica. The sequence goes on from CANNZV010003770.1 coordinate 34,991, forward strand.
ACAACAGTCGATTGCTGACATTCTGTTGACTCCGGTGGGTAGCCGGGTGATGCGCAGAACCTACGGCAGTCGTTTGCTGGAACTGATTAGCCAGCCGTATGCCAATAGTACGGTTCTACAGGTTTATGCGGCGGTTGCTGACGCGCTGCGGCAATGGGAGCCGCGTTTTGCGCTGAAGAAGATTCAGGCGCAATGGGGCGACGTGAACCAACAGGCCGATGAACGCCAGAATGGTGTATTGAGTCTGGTACTGGGTGGTGATTACCTCGGCAATACGATTTCGGTTGAGGTGGCGGTATGAGTACAGCCACAGCACAGGTTTTCCCGTACCACGATAAAGATTTATCCGCGATGCCGCGTCCGGCTGTGCTGGAAACGCTGGATTATGAGGCGTTACTGGCGGAACGCAAGGCGATGTATAACGGGCTGATGCCGCTGCTGCTGGATGCTTCCGGCCAGCCGACAATTCAACCCGCGACGCTGGTACAGACCGAACGTGAGACGTTCTGGAAAATTCCGCTTAATGGTGATGCTGGATTGTTTTATCTGGATCTGGAATCTGATCCGTCCACGCGGCATCTACAGCAGGATGCCTACGTCGAAATGTGGTTTCGTAACCGCGTCAATCAGGCATCACTGGCGAATATGCCAGCCTATGCGGCTGGCTCCGATTTGGATCATATTGCCCTGCGTTATGGGGTGCATCGCTTAGTCATTACCGCAGCCACCGACAGCACGGCAGAGGTACTGGAATCCGACGGTGCTTTCCGTAAGCGCGTGTTACTGGCGATTGAAGGGTTTGCCCGTGGTGGTTCGACCGGCTGGTACTTGTTTAATACGTTGTCGGCGGATGGCCGGGTGAAGGATGCGCATGTCGATAGTCCATCGCCCTGTGAAATTGTGATCACGGTATTAAGCCATGAGGGTGACGGGGTGGCTGCTGCTGATCTGCTGGATGTGATCCGTGATCATATCAACAGCCGGAACATTCGTGTCCTGGGTGATCGCATTACGGTGCAGAGTGCTGAGGTGGTGCATTACAGCGTGGATGCCGATGTTTATATGTATCCCGGCCCGTCATCGACGGCGGTTACCACCGCGATTGAAAACGCATGGCTGCGTTTCCGCCACCAGTCCGAGCGTATCGGTCACTGGATAGCTGAATCCGCTGTGCATGAAGCCCTGCACCAGACCGGCGTGTATCGCGTGGTAGTGAATACGCCAGACCTGCCGTTGGAAATCAGCGCAGCGCAGGCCGCGTACTGTGACGCACTCAATGTGAATGAGGTGCGTGATGGCGTGTAAAGATTTTAACAGCCTGTTACCAAGTCCGTCTGGTCATGAGTTGGCACTGGAACGGGTGTCGCGTGAGAAGTATTGCGCGGCTGATCCTGATGTGATTCGTAGCCTGTTTGACCCGATGACCTGCCCGGCTGAATTGCTGCCCTGGTTGGCGTATGCCTTATCGGTTGATGTGTGGAATGATCGCTGGCCGGAACAAACCCAGCGGGCGGTGTGTGCCAATAGCCTGAATGTGCATTTGCATAAGGGTACGTTGGGTGGTATTGAGCATGCGCTGGATGCTTTAGGGGTGCGGGCTGAAATCACCGAATGGTGGCAGGCCGAACCGGAAGCCGAACCGGGCACGATGCAGGTCACGATGTGGGTGCATGACAATATCTTACCGGATGCTGAGGTGCTGATTGGTTCTGAGTTGACGCGGGATATTGTGTGCCAGCTGGATAGCAGCAAACGCGCTTCGATCCATTACACCTTCCAGCTGGCGGTGGAAACTGATCCAACCGGCGTGGCGGTGGCGATGTCAGCCCAGCTGACTACGCTGCAAAAAGCAGAGGCGTGGCACACTCACGTTGACAGTAAGGCCAGCCGTCCACTGGGTATCACGTTCGCGGGATCGGCTCAGTTGAGTACCCTGCAACGCTTAGATGCACGGCATGCGGAAGTGGTGGCACAGGCCAGCCGTCCGTTATACACGACACTGGCGATGTCGGCCCAGCTTTCAACATTCATGCGCATAGAGGCCCGTATATGAGTATCAGCATTATCCCGTATCCGATTGATACCGCGATGGCGGCGGCTATTGGTGATGAGCCGGGTATCAATTATGCGGTGAAGTATATCCGTGTGGGTAAGGGCTTGCAGTCGATTGAAGCGGGGCTGGATGATGCCGGTCGTTCAACGATTCGTGACCTTAAAACACCGGTTGCTTACCTGGAGATCCTGAGCGCTGAGAAAGTGTCGCCTTATCAATGGCAGATTGCGATTGATGTTAAGCAGGCGCACACCGGTACGGACTTCAATTTCTCAGAATTCACCCTGTGTGATGCCGATAAAAATCCGATTGCGATTTATGGCAGTGCGGAGCAGGCGTTGTATGCCGTTACCAGTGTGCTGGATAACGCGCTGTTGGCGGTTAATCTGGTGTTTGCGGCGTTTCCGGCGGATAGCATCACGATTATTCATCAGAACCTGCCACTTAAATTGTTTATGTCGTTGGAACTCGCAGCGATGAATACCGCTATTGGCAGCATGGCGCTGGCCCGGATGCGGAGCTATCTCAGTCGTCGGGAAGCAGAGAAACAGGCCAAGGCTGAACGTGACCAGTGGGAGATTCAGCAGGCTGACCAGTACCAGCAGCATAAAGATGAAATGCAGGACTTGCTGGGTGACTTACGTGTATTGGTCGGGCAGCACAGGACTGATCAACAGAATTTCAATATCACAACCGAGCAGGGTGTTGGCGGATTGTCGCTGGCATTGATGCGGCACATAGTGAGGTAGGTACTTATGGTGGCAAAAACGCAAGATGAGCGTATACAGGAATCAATGGATCAGTGGCGTGAAGCGACTGAGCTTTTTGAACAGCAGAACGAGCTTAACGAGGCGACGCGGGATGATCTGATTTTAAGGTTTGGTCAGGAAAAGCAGGGACTGGAACAGAAGAAGACTGATGTTCAGCAGCAGACTGATGATTTTGTTGCAGGCGCACGTTCTGAGTATCCATTTTATCGTGTGACACCCAATTCTAAGTTATTGGGTGCCAGTGGACAGGTTCCAGATGGTTGGTCTTCTGGACAGCCCGGTGCAAATTATGAGCTGGTGGAAACCGTCGAGAATGATGTTTTGTGGGAAGACCGCAGTGCAGAGCAGCAGGCTTTACTATCGGCTTTAGGCTATACCGGAGCGAGGTACATTTCTAGCCCATTTAACATTTGGCGCTTGAGCTGGGATAAGTCTGTTAATGGTATAAATTACGGCATGTTGTTCTTTTATACAGCTGCAACAAAAATGACTGAAATGTGTATGTCCCGTATCGAAAATGGTCATGTTGCTGGAACGAATTTTATGACTAAGGGGATTACTAATGAGTGGGCTTTGACGGGGTCGCACTGGGGTAAGGGGCATATGAATTACGGTATTGCGCATCTCGTTGGATTTACTGGATCTTCGGACGTTGGCTCCATTCTTTTTGCCTTGCCTCAGTTGGTTGCGGGGCACTACCCGATTGACACTCAGAAGTTGGGGATTATTCCTTTTATTGGAGGTGGTACTTATGAATGATTCAATTTATGTTGATCCATCTGATTTGCACCATTCGCCTGGACACGAAAAGCGAAAAATTCAGCAGGAAATTGCCAATGAATTTGGTGGTGGTAATGGTCAGGTAACTGCCTTATCACTCATTGGCAAAAGTTCAAACGCCCTGAGCGCCGCACTCAACATCCACATGCAAGTCTACCAGAATCTCGCACAAGCTCAGACGCTGGCAGATGTTCGTGCATCGATTGCACCTGCCATGCCGCTAATGCAGAAGGTCGCGGCGAAGTTGGAAAGTGGCGAGCTGTTATCTGTCCAGTCTGCACAAGGTCTGAATGATGAGGATGCGGTGATTGAAGGGTTGGAAGCCATGACCCGTGCTGCACGAATTATTCAGGCGCAATCCGGGCAGGCCGAAACGCCAGCCAGCGATTAAACCAAATTTGAGACAAAAAATTTAACCGAGCCGCGAGGCTTCACAATCCTAAAACCGGAGGTCACATGGCCACAATCAAGCACGGTGTCCGCGTTCTGGAGCGCACCGATACCAATAGTTATATCCAGACAATTGAGACGGCCACGATTGCCATTGTGGTGACTGCGGACGATGCAGATGCTGCAAAAATTCCGCTGAATACTCCGGTTAAGTTTGCCGGGTTCGATGAGGTGACGTTAGCGGCGTGTGGCACTGAAGGCACGTTGCGTAAAACTATCGACGCTATCGGTTCACAGGGTTACGCGCCATTGATGGCCGTGATCCGCGTAGCTCATGATGACGATGCCACGGTGATGGCTGCAAATGTCGTTGCAGGTATCGCTAAAATCGCTGAAGTCTCTCCTACCCACGATTTCACTCCGCGCCTGTTGGCAGCACCCGGTCTGGATGCGCATGCTGATGTGGTCACTGCTTTGGGTGTAATGGCTAAGAAAATCAAGGCGTATTGCTATGCCGGATTGGATGCGGTCACGAAGGACGATGCGCTGCTGAAAGCTGCTGAGGCGCAATACAATGCTGACGAAGTTATGCCGGTCTGGCCTGATTTCACGGCTAATGGTGAGCGAGTCTGGTCACCGGCTGTGGCACTGGGCTTACGTGCCCGGATTGATAATGATCACCCGCAGTCCTATGCAAAAACGATTTCTAATGTATCGGTGCAAGGTGTTGATGGCACTACGCAAACTGTTAGTTGGGATATTCAGGGCAGCGCGGGAACGGCAGCTTCTGAGTTGAACAATGTCAATGTCACGACCTTGGTTAAGCATTCCGGTGCATGGCGTTTCTGGGGTAATCGTTCCGGTTCTGGCAAATTTGAATCAGCGCGGCGCATTAGAAACAGCATGGATATGACTATTGCCAATGCTCAGCTGTCAAGAGCTGATGAGCCGGGTGGGCAGGGCCTGATTGAGGATATTGTTGCTGATGTTGCTGCAACTGTTCGGGGACTGGTTCGGACTCGGTTATTGATTAACGGTTCAGCGTGGCTTGATCCGGGCTGGAATAATGCTGACGAGTTTGGGCAGGGTGGTATCTATGTGCATTACGATTTCACACCACCGCCTCCGTTGGAGAATATTACCCTGGTGTCGATTGAAACCGGTAAGTACCTGCTGGAAGCTTTACCGACCTGGTTGCAAACCGACACGGGCACTGAAGCACCCAGCCAGATTGAGGAGGGCTAATCTATGAGTATTCCAAGTTTTTTGACCAATATGGCGCTGTTTTATCAGGGTTCGCCGCGCACTACTTTTGAAGAAGTGACGTTACCGGTATTCAAACGTAAAACCGTGGTGAAGCGGTTGCCGGGAACCAGTCACCCAAGGGCATTCGACATGGGGCCGGAAGGTGCTATGGAGATGACTTTTTCCGGGTCTGATTTGGACGCTGAGATTTTATCGGCGTTTGGTCTTTGCGCGGGTGAATCCGGCGTGCGTATTCACCTGAAATCCACGTTTAAGCCAGCGGTGGGTTGTGGCTTGATTCTGCATGAAGTCAAGGCCACTGGTTTCTGGGAAGAGATTAATCTGGGTAGCCAGAAAATCGACGACGAAAGCAGTCGCAGCTATAAGCTGACCTGTGATTACTTCGAGTACTGGAAGGATGGCAAGCTGGTGAAAAAGGTGGATGCCAACGCACCGGAAGAAGAAGAGCGCAAGCTGCTAGGTTTGTAAGGTCGCAGTCCGTGCGGTTGGGTTACCGCATGTACGCCCTGTCGGGTGTGGTTCGCTGCATTCGACAGGTTTATTGACCGTATTTTAACCCGTGTTTTTTATTAATAACCCGGGTGCATTTGGTGCACCAAAATGTCGGGAGACATGTAATGACTGCGAATAGTAATAATAGTAAAAAGACTGAAATGCCCATTCTTGATGGTGAGTTGGTTGAGAACAATGTAGCGGATTTTGCTGAAGCTGCGGATCGTAAAGACAAGTTACGTGTCCGTTTGCCAGTGAGTGTGAGCTATGAAGGCGAAAACATTGACCAGTTCTTTATGCGTCGGCCTACTGTTCTGGACGGTATTGTTGCCAGCAATCAGGCTGCTGATAGTAACAATGCGATTGTGTTTGGAATGGTTGCGCAATGTGTCGGGGTTGATGTGGATTGGCTGTGGGTACAGAAAGCAGCTGTTACCAATAAACTGATGAAAGCTTACACCGAAGATTTAAAAGACCCTGTGCACCTGCCGGAATGGGATGGCCTGAAACTGACTTTGTTTAAGCCAATTAAGGTTAAAGACAAAGAGCTGGCCAGCGTTACGCTGCATGAGCCGACGACACGGGATCTGATGGATGATACTAGCAAGGAAAAAATGTACGAGATGGTAGCAAGGTTGATCGATCTTCGGGTAACTGACATTCGGGATATGGACTATCAGCATGACTACAGCGAGCTGGTTAAGAAGGTGAACTCGTTTCGCGACGCTTGATTTTGATAAAGCTACAGCTCGTAAGGCTCTGGTGGCACTGGCTTCGCATACCGGCTGGAGTCGTGAGGCAATACTGGCGATGCCGTTTACCGAGGTGTTAGCCGATCTGGAGGCACTAAAGCCGGAAAAGTCCGAATAATTTCAACGTCGTGATGACGTGGAGAAAACTGAATGGCCGACAATAGGCTGGTTATTGAACTGGGTAGTAGGCTCGCTGGGGATTTCGGTAGTGCTTTCCGGGGAGCAAGCAACCAGATCAGTTCATTAAACAACAGTTTAGCTGATCTACGTCGCCAGCAATCATTAGTCCGTCGTTTTGAAATGCAGACTGGTGATGTCGCCAGAGCACAACAAAATTTGGCGGCTGCCAATGAAGCTGTGCGCAACTTGCGCACGGAAATCCAGCGTAACCCTACCCAACAATTAAGAGAGCAGTTCCGGCGAGCTAACGAGCAAGCTGCTGCCTTGCAGTCAACATTGCAACGCCAACGGCGGACGCTAGGTGAAACCCGTACAGCAATGAATGCAGTTGGTCTGAGCACTAACAATACTGCGGGGGAAATGAGGCGACTGACTCAGGAAATAGAACGCACCGCAGCAAGGTCTCAGCGTTTGCAAGCGCTGAGAGCACAGCAAAATGAAATAGCGCGGGGGTTTTCTGATTTACGAAACAAGGCAGTCGGGGCTTTCGCGGCGATTGCATCCACCACTGTTGTAGTTAAACCGGCCTTTGATTTTCAGGCTGCGGCTTCCGAGTTACAGGCCAAGTCAGCGGGCATGGCGGATGATCAGCGCAAGTTACTGGAAGGTAAAGCGCGAGAGCTAGGCCGGACAATGCGGTTCACTGCTACCGAAGCCATGCAAGGGATGACCTTCCTCAGTATGGCGGGGTTTGACCCAGCAGAAATCGAAGCAGCAGCATCCGGCATGTTAAATCTGGCGCAATCAGCCGGATTGGGTTTGGCTCAGACGGCAGATATTGCCTCAAATATCTTGTCCGGATTCAAGCTGGAAGCCACTGAGATGGATCGGGTAGCGGATGTGCTGGCACATACCTTTACCACATCGAATGTCACGTTGCATACGTTGGGTGAAACCATGAAGTATGTTGCTCCGGTAGCTACCGCAGCCGGGCAAAGTATTGAACAGATGGCTGTGATGACTGGCATGTTGGGAGATGTTGGTATTCAAGGTAGTAATGCTGGGACAGCATTACGTGCAGCTTTGTTGCGGCTGGCTGATCCACCGAAAAAAGCAGCAGCAGCCTTGCATGACCTTGGTGTCAAAACGATGGATGCACAGGGCAATATGCGTGCGATGCCTGAAATTTTGGGAGATATTCAAAAATCTACCGAGGGCATGGGCAATGGTGAAATCCTAGCAAAAATATCCAAAATATTTGGAGTCGAAGCGGCGGCTGCGTTGACTGAGTTAGTCAGTAGTTCGGAAAATATCACCGAAAAATATAATAACCTGATGGAAAACGCGGCGGGTACTACGGATCGTGTTGCTAAAACAATGGGAGATAATGCCAAGGGTGCGATCATTCGTATGGGGTCGGCCTTTAATGATCTGGGTATCACATTGGGTAATGTGTTTACGCCTTATGTTCAAAAGGCTGGAGACGGCATCGCTGGAATGGTGGGTTCTGTTTCTGTATTCCTGTCTGAAAATCCAAGATTTGCACAAGCATTAGGACTAACAGCGGCTGCTATTGTAGCGGTGACTACAGCGGGTGTTGCGGTGGGCGCGACGATCCTGGCATTCAAAGCCTCCATGTTGGCGTTTGGCCCGGTGATTGGTGGTGTAACTGCTGCATTCACTGGATTGACCACGGTTTTCCCGTTGGTGGTCGGTGGTATTAAAGCCATTGGACTGGCGTTAGTAGCTAATCCAATTGGGTTAGCCATCGCTGTTATTGCAGGTGGTGCGGCGTTGCTGATTAGCAACTGGGAAACGGTCGGGCCTTTCTTTGGCCGGATGTGGGCTGGAATTAAATCGGCTGGTTCCGATTTCTCCAATTGGTGGAATACAACTACTTTCGCGGAAAAAGTGGTGGATATTTCTACTGCACATATCGGACTGGCTCGCACTACCTCAGAGGCGTTTTTCGGATGGTGGGATAACTCAGAATTAAAAAAGCATGCACCGAGTTTCATTGTTAGTGGAATTGATGCTGCAAAAACTAAAGCTGAGCAGTTCTTCGGGTGGTGGGACAACACCACACTGGGAGAAAAGGCGACTGATATTGCCACAGCGACACTACAGACCGCTCGTAATACAGGAGATGCTTTCTTTGGTTGGTGGGAATCGACCACTCTGGAAGAGAAAGCGTTGGGTATTGCCACTGCGCATATCGGTTTAGCTCGTACTGTCTCGGAGGCATTTTTTAACTGGTGGGACAGTTCAGAATTAAAACAGCATGCGCCAGATTTTGCAGTTGATGGGATCGAGCTGGCCCGGACTAAATCACAGCAGTTTTTTGACTGGTGGGATAATACCAGCCTGACTCAGAAGGCAGTGGACATTGCGGTTGCACCATTAGCTGCTGCCCGTAGTGCAGGTGAATCGTTCTTTAGCTGGTGGGATGGTTCAACATTGAAGGCGCATACACCATCCGTGGTCACTGATGCCATTGATGATGCCCGTCAAACAGCAGGTAGATTTATAGATTGGTGGAATGATGCCAGTCTGAAACAAAAGGTATCTGATGTTACTTATGATGCGGTGATCGGTGCATGGAATCTGTCTCGTGATTTCAATATATGGTGGGGTAGCTGGTCATTGTCTGAAGTCTCTGCCTCAGTAAACGACACACTGTTAAGTGAAGCTTGGGATCTGGCTGAGCGTTTCTCAAGTTGGTGGAACAAGCTGGAATTGAAGTCGTTAATTCCAGAGATAAAAATTCCCGGTTTAGGTGATGTGAAAACGGCGGTGTCTGAAACAGCAGATACCGTAGTGAATACAGCCGGTGAAATGGTCGATGATGTCGGTAGCACGATTTCTGGTCTTTGGGGGAAAATGAAGCGGTTGGGCGGTGATGCTGCCGATGGTTTGGCGCAAGGCTTGCAGCAGTCCACTGCTCATATTGATGCCGCGCATGCGGCGGCGCAATCGGTCGAAGATGCGGCGCGGGAAACGCTGGACACGCATTCCCCAAGTAAGGTGATGGAGTCGGTGGGTTTTGATGCTGCCTCTGGTGCTGCGGTTGGTCTGACTAAAGGTGGTAAAGACATTGCTTCAGCGGCTGCGAAAGCGGCGAAAAAAGCACGTGATGCTTTTGATCAGGTTATGCAGGGCTTGAAGCAGCAGTATATTAAGTTCACTCAGGGTGAGGAGGCTGCGCGGCGTTATGAACTGAGTATGCGCGATATGACTGCTGCCAATATCGATGCGATCATCATCGCCGAGGCACACAACAAGGCTCTGGAAAAACAGGCAGAAATCCAGAAGAAAGTTGATGCAGCACTAAAGTCTAGTAGTGATGCATTGATGCTGGCCAATGTTGAGTGGCGCGAAGGGGCGGATGCGGCCAAGGTTGCTACACTGGAGCTGGAGGGTTTCTCCGAAGCAGGGGCCAAGTCCAAGGTTGCGATTGATAAGGAAACCGAAGCACTTAAAAAAAACATCCAGACCCGGCAGAAAGTAGCTGATGCACTTAAGGCCAGTCGTGATGCATTGCGCCTTGCGACTATCGAGCACGATAAGGGTAAGGATGCGGCAAAACGTGCTGCACTGGAATTGGATGGTTTTTCCAAAGCTGAGGCAGCATCTAAGATTGCGATTGACAAGGAAACTGAAGCACTTAAAAAGAACATTCAGCTCCGAGAGAAGGTGGCGGATGCATTGAAGTCCAGCCGTGATGCATTGCGGTTGGTGACTATCGAGCGTGATAAGGGTAAGGATGCGGCAAAACGTGCTGCATTGGAATTGGAGGGGTTTTCTAAAGCAGAAGCAGCTTCTAAAGTGGCGATTGATAAGGAAACCGAGGCGCTCCGCAAAAACATTCAGGTTAGGGAAAAGGTCGCCGAAGCGCTGAAAGCCAGCCGGGAAGCACTACGACTGGTAACAATTGAGCGTGATCAGGGCAAGGATGCTGCTAAGCGTGCAGCATTGGAACTGGAGGGTTTTTCTAAGTCCGAGGCCGCTGCCAAAGTGGCCATTGATAACGAAACAGAATCTCTGCGCAATAATATTGCAGCGCGTGATCAGGCTCGTGATGCGGTTGACAAGCTGGCGAAGCAGCAAGAATACGAACGCATCAAGCTGACGGATACAGCTGAGGCTGCGGAGCTGTACCGGTTGAAGACTGAGGGCTATACCGAAGCGTTGGCACTGTCGCAGATAGAACATGAAAAAAATATAGCGTTGTTGCAAAAACAAGGAGAAATCAATAAAACGGTGAATGAGGGGCTGACCGATAGCATTATGTCAGCGGTTGAAACAGGGAAGCTGTCTTTCAGTTCACTTAAAGATCACCTGAAACAAACTTTCAACAATATGATTCTCAGGCCGGTGATTCAGGCCGTTATGCAGCCTATTTCCAATATGATTGGTAATGCGATGGGTGGTGTTGGCCAGTCACTTACTGGATTGCTGGGTGGTGGCTCTGGTGGCGGTGGAATTCTCTCCAATCTACTGGGTGGTTCTGGTGGCGGAATCGGCGGCATGATCAGCAATGGCCTGTCCAGTGTGGGTGGTTTTCTGTCGAATACCTTTGGTGGTATTGGTTCCTCAATTACGGGTACATTAGGTAGTGTCTTTGGTGGTATCGGATCTACATTGAGCGGCATTGGTTCTTCGGTGCTGGGTTCGTTAGGTGGTGTCGGTTCAGCTATTTCCGGTGCATTGGGTGGTGTCGGATCTGCATTAGGTGGAATCACGGCAGCTTTAGGGCCAATCGGTATTGCGGCGGGTATTCTTTCGTTGGGTTTTGGTAAAAAGCAGACAACCGGCTCTGGTGTTGAGGTCGGTTATAGTTCTGCTGGTGGCTTTGAAGGGCAAAACTACGAGGAGTGGAAAAAGAAAAAATGGTTTAAATACCGGCGCGGCACGGATTACAGTGAGATGGATTCGGGTGCGGAAGAATCGATACAGGAATATTTCTACCAGATGGATTCCAGTATTGCAGCGCAAGCTAAGGCGATGGGTGCAAAAGGCGCTGATAACATTTTAAATGGTTTCAATACTGCGACCGTAAAGCTCAGTGGTGATGATATTGATGGTCAGTTGCAAACCTGGTTGAGTGATACAAGCAATGAGGCTTATGAGCATGCTTTTAAAAAGCTACCGACTGCATTAAAACAGGCTGTTGATCCTGCTTATAAAGAGATCAAAATTAAAAGCGGTTTGCTGGGTGGAAGCCTTAGCAGAATTTTAGGTTCTGCATTCAGTAAAACTACCTTATCAGCTGAGCAAATTGCGGCGCGTTTTCAGTATGTCGGGGCTGTTGCTCAGACAGTGCAGCCTGCTTTTGAATCGATGGGCATTCAGTTGGCCGAAACTGAAACCATCGTCCGTAACCGGTGGTTTAAAGTTCAGGAAGTCACCCGTGAAGTGGCAGGGTCGGCGACAAAAAATGCGGTGCTTCTAACTGATGCAATGGGTGGCCTGGAGCCTGCCATGCAGAAAATTCAGTACGCCTATGAAAACCTTGCGCCAGCTTCAGAAAAGTTTAGCAATCAGTTCGTTGCAGTGCGTTCTCAAATAGAGCAATTTAATAGTCAACTGGGACTGACTGGGAATAGAGCGATCACCACAAAAGAAGGTTTGTGGACGTTTATGCAGGGTATGGATGCTACCACTGAGAAAGGTCGGGCGGCTGCTGCGGCTGCATTTGAAGTGGCAGGCGCGATGACGACTTTTGCCGGGGCAATCCAAGGCATTAAGGATATGTTCTCCACTACCATTACTCAGATTGAAAACGACCTACTGACACAACAGCAAAAGCAAGCCAAGTACATGGCTGAGGCTGAAACGCTGTTTAATCAGCTTCAGGCGGAATCAGATCCGGGCAAAATCGCAGAGATGTCCGAAAAAATCAACGCGGCTGTCCAGAATGCATGGTCGAATATGACCGCCGAGCAGAAAGCTGCCAATGCTGACTACTTAAAAACGATGCTACAAGCTTCATCTGACCTCGCCTCAGAGCAGATGAAAGGAGCTATGTCGAATGCTGATCTGATGAAGTCAGCGATCAGCGCAATGGATGCGCCAGTGTCTGGAATGGGGCAAGCAGCCACGACTATGACTGGTGCAGCCAGTGGAATGGAAAGTGCAGCGGGTGCAATGGCCTCAGCAGCAGCCAGTATTCCGCGCACGATTGATGTCAATGTCAGTACTAAGGTGACTGTGGATCAGGTTCCGGCTGATGGTTCTCATGCGACAGGACTGACCCGTGTACCTAAAGATGGGTACCGAGCCATATTGCACAGGGATGAATTAGTCGCAACAAGCAACGAGGCGGGTCTTTTGCGTTCTGGTGCGCCTGTCATGATGGATGCGGCGAAAAACATTGTGCCTGCTGATTTATTTGTAGGTATTCCTGCTGCGAACGATAGCGAGCCAGTCGAGTCCCCACCTAATGTCGTGCCGTTGCAGAAACGTGCAGAAGCCGCTATCAAGCAGGCTCAGCCAAAGAGCGGTGCTAATGTGTCGGTCGAGGGTGATACCTTTTACATCACTGTGAAGCAATCGCCGGGGCAAAGCCCGGAGGATGTCGCTCGTCAGATAAAAATAGCGCTCAAGCAAGAAAAAGACAAAAAAGAACGTGTTATTCGTAGTTTAAATATTGATGTAGGGTGATGTATGGATCTGAATATTGCGTTAGGTAATTTCCAGTTCTCGACGGAAACAGCCGTTTACGAATCGCTACAACGCTCTACGACTCAGAGTTGGAGCGAGCACAAACGATTGGGGCAGCGGGATGCTTATCAGCATTTGGGGCCGGATAAAGATGAGCTATCCATTCCCGGTGAAATATTCCCTTGTGCCGGTGTAGGAAACGAGGAAGCTTTGTCGACACTAAGAGACATGGCTGATGCCGGTGAGCCGTACTATTTAATAGACATCACTGGTTGGATTCATGGTCGCTGGATTATTTTGGGCGTTGATGAGGAGCGCAGTGCTGATTCTTACATTCCGTTCACTTTGAATTTGCGGAGGTACGACTGATGGCTGTCTATATCACTCAAGCTGATGATGTGTTGGATCTGGTTTGTTTTCAGCACTATGGGCGTGAGGCAGGTACAACTGAGGCTGTGTTGGCCCGCAATCCTCTCTTGTCTGATTACCCGTTGCACCTTCCTGTCGGGTTGGAAATAACTTTGCCTGATTTGGCGTTACCTGTGGATTCAGTACAGCAGGTTCAGTTATGGGATTGATTATGGGATTGATTGTATGAAGCCGGGTTACCGTTTAACGGCCAATAATGCTGATATTACTGATTTGATTCGACATCATTTTGTGGGATTGAATCTGAGTGATTCAGCCGGTATTGCATCTGATACGCTGGATATTACGCTTTCTGATACGGGGGTTATTGCCTGGCCATCGAAAGGTGCAAAGCTGGATTTCTGGTTTGGGTATGAAGAAAACCTGTTATTCAAAGGTCAATTTGTGGTGGATGAGGTGGATCATAGCGGGCCGCCTGATTTGATCACAATTCATGCTAAGGCCACGGACATGCTCAATATGGGTAAGACCCGGAAAAGCAGGGATTGGTCAGGTCAAACTATGGGTGACATTGTTGGCCAGATGGCTGTTGAACAGGGTTTAATCCCTGCTGTTTCCGAGCCACTACAAACGATTCAGCGTGACAATCTGGTGCAGTTGAATGAGTCCGATCTACACTTTTTGTCGAGGCTGGCCAGAGACGTTGATGCTATTGCGAAAGCGAAAGCAGGTCGACTGCTGTTTGTTGAGCAAGGTGTTGCGCGAACTGCGGGTGGTAATGAAATGCCGCTGGTATCAATCAGTCGAAAGCAGTGTGCGGGGCATACCTATCAGGAGCGTGGTCGGAATGAATATGACCGGGTTGCGGCCGGTTATTACGAATGGGTCACTTACACGAGTCGATGGTATTACCGACGAACTTATAAAAGGCGGCGTTTTCAACGGGTTTATGTAGGGGCATCAAGCGGACGAACCAAATACGTGTCCGGGTATTTTGAGTCCAAGGAGGCCGCCACTCAGGCAGCGCAAGCTGAATACAGTCGTATGGGTCGGGAGGAAAGCACGCTTTCTGTTGAGCTTGCTCACGGAGAACCTTCGCTGATGGCTGAAATGCGGCTTGAAGTCACTGGCTTTCGTAATCGTATCAGCGAACTTGATTGGATTGTCTCTGATGTTTCGCATGCATTGGATAGTTCCGGTGGGCTGAATTCTTCAGTTAGTGCTGTACGTCCCTCTGCGTTTGAAACGTAAAAACGCACCGATCTTGCCTAGTTTGTCCGGTGGGTTGTTCATAAGCTGTTTGCATGAGCAGCTCAATAAAAAATATACCTATTCTCTTTTTGCTGGCAGTTTTCGCTGTTGGCATTTCTGCGTGCGGTAAATGGGGAGTTCCTGAGTCGACAGGTTCTGTCTTGCCAGTGTTGGCTAAGCATCCTCCTGCCACGGCTGAAGTTTCTTTTCATCAGGGTGAATATCAAAATAAATATTCCGGGTACGTCACTGATGTTCGCGCCAGTTGGATGGCGGGTACTGATCAACAGGGTCGGAAGTATAGTTTGATTGCTATCGGGCGTATGGGTACTTCTGAGTATTCCGGTAAAGGTGATGATCGGTTGAAGTTCGATCATTTATACCTGGGTGGGAAGCTTTCTGATGAAAAATGGAATGTTTCGATTTCTGGCAATGAAGAGAAGTATCGGTTTGAGGGTGAGTTGGTGTTACCTGTTACTGATAAGTTTTCTGTGATGCCGGGGGTGCGTCATGAGAATGCTTGGGGTCAGGGTAAGAAGCAAACCACGCTCCGTGTCGGTGGGGCTTATCGCATTAGTAAAAATCTATCTGCTTTGGTGTCTGCTGAGGTTGAAAATGTCCGCGCAGCTTATGTGAATGATCGGGTTGGGGTTGGGTTGCGTTATGAGTTCTGAGCCGGTTAATAAGATTTTTATTTTTACGGGTGCTTTTCGTTCTCCTACTGGGTTGATGATTGCGTTGGCCACTCGTTGTCAGTTTGTCCATGCGGCAATTTCTGTTGCTGGTGAGTGCTGGCATAGCTCAGAAAAGCTGGGCTGTTTTGACCGGGTTGATACTGAGGCTTATGCAGAGCGCGATTGCATCATGTTTGAGTTTGAGGGTGATTTATCGAAGTGGTTAGCAGGCATGAAGGGCTGTCGTTATGACTGGCGCGGTGTGTTTGGTTGGTTGTTCCGTATGAATAACCCGCAGCGGTTTTACTGTTTTGAGGCTGCTCAGGATGCGTTAAAAACTGCGGGCGTAGTTAAGGCCGGACTTAAACGCCTTTCAGGTTGTGATCTGCGTGATATGGCTAAAGGCGGTATTCGTTATGGAAAATTTAAGGATTTAATGTAATGAAAGTTCTTAAACACTATCACGCAGATAATAAAGAACTGCTGATTCAGGGGCATGTTGGCGGCAAGGTTTTGGTATCTGGTACGCCTACCCGTATTGGTATCGCTGATTGTAAGGATATTCGGGTTGAAGCTGAAAACGCTGAATTTTTGCATGTGTGTGGTAACGGTGCTGGATCTCAAAAGCCTCTGGTTATTGTTTATACCTCTGCCGGGCTGTCCTTTGGTGCTATGGAGCTGACTGGATCTGTGGATGAGTCCAGCAAGGCTGCCTGGAAAAAGACAGTGCCTAATGGATTTGAGGCTCACACCAGTTGCGAGTCTGTGCAGGTGGATAGTATTAAAGGTGATTACCTGCATTATGCCATTCAGGGTCGCTGTCCTTATTTCTATCTGGATGGCGGGTATATCACGATGGTTTCCGGTGACTTTGTCCGGGCAACTCGTGATAATTTCCGCATTGAAAATGTCATTGGTAAATATTCGCTGGATGTCTGGGATTATGCGGAGTTGCACCGGGATGATATGCAGCTGTGGCAGGAAGATAAAACCAAATTAATTGAGGGAGTGCCGGTGCTGTCTGACGGGTTAATCCGGGGTTGTAGATTCTGGACTCCTGATACCGGACACAAATGGGCTTCCTCTGCTGATTCACTGATGCTGTCTGACGGTGCTTACCGGCGAGTTAAATTTGAAAACAACCGTTTCTACTCGAATAGACCGAACGGGTTGCGTTCCGGGCCGATGATCGATTGCACGGTTGCGCCTGACAATATTTTTGCGAGAGCGGATTCAATTAAGGAGTCTGAATTATGAGTGCTGCACAGCCTTATATTCATATTGGTGGTAGTGAGTCGAAAGGCACTGCACACATTAAAAGCACCGGCAATCAGATCGCGCCTGTTGTTGACCAGATTGTTATTGATGGCGTGGAGCAGCAGGTTAGTTATGAGCAGCAGTTCGACACTTGGTTAAGCTCAATCAAGAATAAAAACGCACCGGCTATTGATGATAGTGATTTTCAAGTGATCGCTGATCGTTGGGAATGCGATGTTGCCTGGTTGCGTGCAGTGTTTGCTGTGGAGTCTGCTGGCAGTAGCTTCAATGCAGACGGGTCAGTTAAGACGCTGTTTGAGCGGCATGTATTGCGTCGGCAAGTTATCAAACAATATCCGAAACAGCAGAAAGCCATTGCCAGAAAACTGGGGGGGCAGCTTTATTCTATGAAGCCTGGTGGCTACAAAGGCGGCATTGCTGAATGGCAGAGAATCAAAGAGGCATGCTGCGGTACTGCTGAGGTTGTAAATGATTTTCAAGGTGCATTAAACCTGGTGCTTTCTGCTCCAAGCTTCGGTGGTACGCAAATTCTTGGTAAACATGCCGCCAAACTGCTGGGTTATATATCACCCAAGGCTATGGTTGAGGCGTTCCATCAAAATGAAGATCGACACCTTCAGGGGTTCTGTGATTTTGTCGAAAAGAACGGGCTGAATCAGCATTTAAAAGCAGCTACCGGCAGCAAAGATCCTTACCCGCATATCGTTAAGTTTGCCAAGGGCTACAACGGGAAATATTGCTGCGATAAAAACGGCAAACGCAAGAATTATGCCGCTGAAATTATCCGGCACTACCGGGCAATTGCTGACGATTTTGAAGAGTTTGGCTCGCTGGCAGGTAGCCGAACGATTCAAGGCGGAATTGTTACGACAACAGCAAACGCTGGAAAGGGTTTTATTCTTTCTGAGTTGTCTGGTTTCACCAACATCACTGATGTTATTAAGCAGGTCGGTGACTATAAAGAGCAAGCGAAAGCAGCGGTTAGTGAAGCACAGGCGATGACTGATCAGGTCAGTGGTTTGCTGGCTGAAAACGCGGCTATGGCCAGTTCACTATCGAGCAGCAAGGCAATGACCTTCTTTCTCATTGCTCTGCTCATTATGTCTCAGTTCGGGACAATTCAATCTATTTACGCACGTATTACTGACCGTCTGAGGGGTTATAAATAATGAAAACCGATACAAATCAAATCCAAAAAGCGCAAGAGCAGGATATTCTGAAGGAAAACGCGAAGGAAGAGGCCAGAATTAAGGCTGAAGGTGAAGCGCGACTAAAGGCATTCAGAGATGCAGCAGCATTAAAGAAAGATGCCTGTGAACGTGATGTGAACTTCGTTCATGCTATGTGTGAGAATGCCAGAACGCGAGCCATTGAAATGTTTAATGACTTACAAGATGAAATGCTGAAAAAGGTGATGGTTAAGCATTATGGTGAGCAACCAGAAAGTGATGAGTCAGCTAAGCCAGAAGGAAACCCCGGCAATGGTGAGGTGTCAGGGCTGATTGATAGCATTGAGTCTAATCAGGCGAGCTAATTAGTTAAAGCAGAGATAATAATGCAAAAAGAAGAAATGCGGCTAATTGGGCTGCTCTCGATATTAGGCTTTATCGGCGCTGTGATTGGATTGGGTAAGCTGCTCAGGTCGTCTGAAAAAATAACAGCTAGATTGCTGTTCGGTCGTCTGATTGTGTCTACCGCTCTGGGGATGTCTGCGTTGGTAGCTTTACATTTTTACCCTGAAATGACGGTTGAAGCATTGGTGGGGCTATCAGTATTCATTGGCGTAATCGGTGAGCAAGGGATCGAGGCGATAGTGAATAAATACGTGGGAGGTAAAAAGTGATAAGCGTAGAAATGATGCTAACTAGCATTATGATTATTGATGCTCTGGTAGGGTTTCTGCTCCTGCGCTTACTCGGAACGGATCACGCGAGGCATTTGCGTGGTGGCTTCGTTGCAGGTGTCGTGACAGTTGCAATAGGCTTGTTGGGTCAGTCACTGAAAAATGGCTACGTTTTGCTGACAGGCGAACCTTTTCCGCCTGATTCAATTTTTCCACTTTGGTTTTTAAAGGATATTGGAGCTTGTATCTGTGCTGTGACCTTTATCTACTACTCAGTTAAGTATGGAAAGTTTTTGAAAGAGGTTGATTGATGTTGTCATAATGTTGTCATAAGTATCTCGATATGTGGTGATTTATGACAGCCAAAAAAAAACCACTTAGTGATAAGTGGTTGTTTTTACTTCGGAAACCGCCATAATAATGGCGGAGAGTGAGGGATTCGAACCCCCGGAGGTTTAACCCTCAACGGTTTTCAAGACCGCCGCATTCGACCACTCTGCCAACTCTCCGAAGAGGCGCGTAGGATAATCAAAACCTCAGAGAATTTCCAGTGTTTTTTCTACTTCCGGTAGTTTTTCTTCTAATTTCTCAACACAGCTTTCATCATGATAAATTCGTTCCGGGACGTAGCCTTGTTTATAAAGTGCTAATTCCCTCTGATTGATGGCCTTCTGAAATTGCTCCAGCTCATCGAATCTGAATCCGGTGCACCCATGTTTGTTGTAATCGAAGTCAGCATCCGCGTGTAATGCGGTTATGACAATACCTTCTTTATCGTCATCACTGTGTCCGTATTCCCTAAGCATAATGCCATGTTCTTCATTTTCAGCTGAGCCGGTTGCTTTATACCAGAGGTCAGCTGGTTGGGTATTGAGGGGGGCTTTGTCCTTCAGGTTTTGCATCCATTGCATAGCCGTAGCCTCGTCAGGCAGCGTTATCAGGTATTGATTGATTTCATAATCGACATCGGCCATCAGCATAATCTGCTGGTTGTGGCGAACGTACTCGATGTACTCCGGATGGCTCACTAGTTCACCTTTTTTTAATAGCGCAAATAGCAGGCGTTCTTGTGCAGGTTGTGCCGTGTTGGCGAAATTAACAATGCCACGGCCGTCTAATTCCGGTGTTTCATCGTTACTGCCGATTAAGGAACGTATTGCATATTCAATCCACTGCTCGATGGGCGAGTTAAGCGTT
>CANNZV010003771.1:0-54791 GCA_947561585.1 Caprella mutica
GTCTGGTTATCAGACTAGGGGTTTGAAACATTATTGCTGATCCCCCCCCCCTCATTGTCCCGAGGCTACATCTACTTTTTGTTATAATGTAGGTTTTATTTTGTTTAGTTTGGCGCCCTTTTTCTTCAGCTTCCCTTTGTATCTTTCATCAATTTCTTCTTATTTCCTCTTCCTTCTGCCTTGCTATATCCATGGATAAGCAGACTGACTGTGTAGGTCTCTTATCCATGGATGTCTATTCTTGTCATCCATGCGCTGGGTCGACACGGTTACATGTGGTAGCCGAGTAGTAGACCTAGTGCATGGAGCGTACTTCTGTCCCCTCTTCTTCGAGGCCTACATCTCTTCATGTCTCTTTGGATCACCTCGTAGTGGATAGGGACAACTTTTAAACCCCGAAAATAATAATAACATATATAAAGCCTAACAAAAAAATATGACTAAAATAATAAACTTGAGTTGCATTTAATGATCAAATGATGCTTCAAATTATCAAAGTGAGTGATTCTCCGGTTCTATGTATATTTCACCCCCGGTAAATTCCTGCCAGTGAACATTTAGTAAACTTTAGAAGGAGTCTAAACGTCTACTTCGGAGACAAAAGCCATATTACTGACGACATAAAGAAATTTAATACAAGGGAATAGATTAAGCAGTCAGAAGGTAAATTCGCTCCATGATCAAAATAACCTACCACCTGTTATTGGCAAAATTATGTATGCAGAATCATCCACTGACATTTGGTCCATGAAATCCGTTATTTTGTATAATATTTAATAAGTGTATTTATTTTATATGATATATTTTTATATATATTCAGCAATATAAAAGTAGAAAACACCCTTTGTTGATGGTGAATAGAAATTTATGGTTTTTGCCTTAATTCTTCTCGCAATCTTCTTCTCCTGCTGGCCAGCAACAGTAAAATAATAAAACTGAATGCTTACCAATTTTTTTGGTCTATGTTGAGTTTATTTTTGTGTTTAGTCGTGTAGATGTACACTTTTTTTAATTATATACAGGCAGGCCCCATTTTTATTACACCTCGTTCTTTTGAAATCTGCAATAATTGTCAGGCATGTCTCGATGTTATTATTACAGACTACAGTACATAAACAGAGACATTTTTGTGTTGTTTATTTCACGGTAACTACAATAGTCATCAATAGTATTTCAGATGAGATTATAAGAAGCATTTTTAGTTCAGAAAATAGTTTTTAATAACAGAATATCTTTTTAACAGTGACTGCATAAGATACATACATGATACTTTTATACAATATACTACTAAACTTGATGACAGCCACTCGTAGAGTGTATACCTTGCAAATCTTGTAAATGACTTTGACCATTCAATAATACTTGAGTTATAAATGACCTCGACCTTTAGCTCGTTCGCTACCAAAATCTGATTAAATGTTTCTTTGATAATGACCAATCGTCCTACCAAATTTCAGGAAATTTGGTTGAATACTTTTTGAGTTATGCGAATAAATGCCGCCATGAATGTGCATATACCTTACTGTTAGAACATATGCCTTACTGTTAGGGCATATGCCTTACTGTTAGGGCATATGAGTTTTATTTAGGCATATGCTCTAACCAAAATATGATGCATCATATGCTTTTATGATAACTGCATATTGTCCTAACCCTGCTAATAAGCATATGCGTTTTTAAAAAGAATTTTCAAAATATGCAATGTCACAACCCTACAGTCATTAATTAGAAAAAAATGCAGTATAATAAGTTCTGATAAAAATAATTACGAAGCTAATAATTCAAAACCTAAAATTTAATAAAAAACATTTAAAAATAAAGTAATTAGAAAGAAATATAATGCAGTAAAAAACTAAATGCATTAATAAGAAAAAAATATTTATAAAATACACAAAATCGGTTAATATAATTTCAAAAAAGTTGATTAAGAAAAATATTTTGCAAGAATATAATAGTAAAAAGTAAAATAAAAAGAAAATGTACAGTTGGTGATAAAATAACTATAAATAAATTAATTAGAAAACTCACAATTTCCAATAAATTGATATAAAATGAATAAATAACCGCAAAAAAATAATCACAAGTGTAATTAGAGCAAATTAAATTGCGCAAAAATACGATAATAGTAGCTTTCAAAAGTGACGTAACTTTTTGTCATCTGACCTGATGCCTGCAGTATTCACGTGGCTTTGCTCTTTCTTGGTGGTCTGGAAGAAATTATAAAATTCATTATTATCAGCACATACAGAAAGTGTATGATGCAAAATTTGATCTATTCTTGATGTTAACTAGGGTAGTATAGGGATAGGACGAAGTATCGAAATTGGTAGCTATTGGTAAATTTTCTGATATCGGTAACTGTTAAAAAAGTGTCGATCTGAAATTTATTTAAACAATATACACTCTATAACTATAAATTAACAATAAAAATAAAAATTATTAAAAATAATTTCTTATAGGTAATCCTATTTTCATAAATTAAATACTTCCTAATACTTATTTATACGTAGTATGAAATTAATGATATTACTATTAAATACCCTTATACGAGCGACATTTAAAGATTTTTTAAATAAACTGTTGTTTCGAATGTAACATTATTATCTAAACGTATAAGGGGTCACACACAAACATCGCTAAACTACTCATGAACTGCAAATAATAGATTTACCTTCTCCAGATTTAAAGCTCATTTTGTATTTCATTCCGTGATAACCCAAATTTCACGATGGTTCAGGCTCTAAAAATGTACAATACAATCATAACTGTTGAGAAAAAAACGTTAAATTCTTCGAGATAACAATTAAACTTGAAAGCCCACACATCTCTGAGATGGGTTTCGTTCAGATCACTATAAAATATTCCTAATTTCCTACAAACTTAATCATCCTCTGATCAATAATTGATTATTTACCGAAGCACCTCTAGTGTTCTGCTCAATAAGATCGAGAGCATTCAAAGCGAAGCACTCATTTGTTCGGGAGCCTTCAAAACCTCTCCGATAAAATCTCGGCAAATTTCCAATGAATTTTTTTTCAATCTAAACCAAACTGAAAAAAAGTCAAAACCAAACTGAAAAAAAAAGTCAAAAACAAAATGAAAAAAAAGTCAAAACCAAACTGATAGATCTCTCCAATATACTGAAATTTCTTTAAACAAAATTTTGTACTAATATTTATAGATAGTGACAATTGTCAATTGAGTGATTTGTGACGTGTCGTAAGTAAGGAGAAAATTTATAGAGAAAATAAGGGGTTTAGTAGGTTAAATATTTCATTAAATATTGAAGAAAACTCATTTTTGTTGTTTTTTATTTTAATCCAACAATGTTAACATCATTCTGCAATAGAATGAACTAAATTACAAATAGAAACAATATCAATAAACATACAAATAGCTAAATGAAATAATAAGAAAAATAAACCCTACATAATGATGACATCGAATGTACGGGTACGCTACGTATATGAATAGCTTTATAACTCGACATTAGGTCGATTCCAATTTATAATGAATGGCATATTATATCACATGTATATATGTTGATTAATGCGTATAACAAATGAACTCATAATTACCTCTTTAAAGCTAATTAAACACAAATTATATAGTTAGGAAGCAGTCGTGGCTTGATATTATGATATCGGACACAACTAAAAAACTTCCTGTCTCAAGTCAAGACACTTCTACTTGTAATATAGGATCAAACTCCTAAGCAATGGGATCTAATTCTACATCATCCACAGTTTGGAAGCCTACCGACTCAATGGGCTAACAAACTTAATAATCGACCCATGTGCCAGTCTCTGGCTCAAAATATTTAGGAGGTTTGATGAATCGACGCGGACTATGGTTCGTTGATACCTCGGTTGGAGGTACAGAAGAGTTCGAAGGTGTGCTCCTGAATAGAATTTCCTGATCTGGTTCTGAAGATGACGACGTAGGCTTATTTACGACCACACCAGGTTCTTCTGAGGTGATATGCTCTCGTGAATCCCCAGGTAATTGGAGGGACTTCTGGTGTTCGTCCAAATGCGGACTAGGGGTGCTGTGACTAACGAGAGTAGTGAGAGGTGGAGGAAATGTTGGAATATGTACAACTGTACTAGTTGGTTTATAAACACGCAAGAATAGGGTTGACTATTTTCCAGCTTGCACATCAGCTCATAATCTTTCTTTGAAATTTTCTTGGTACATTGGATATGATACCATCCATTACAATCATCACAGTTTATTCCCATTTCACCACTATTCACCCTCTTCTTGCAAACCTCACACTCCACACCCACTTCCACCTCCTCCTCCTCCTTTTCATCCTCCTCCTCATAGACCTCATTCACCCAAACTTTACCCAAGTCCTTCTTTTCTGCTGCTCCAGATCTCACAACAGACCATGCCATAGCATTCTTCTTCTTTGTTGGTGTTCGGTTCATACTCATTATTTAGAATAATCATACAAAAATCTCGATTCATCAACCACAGCCACAAGTATCATGCCTATTTCAGTATCTCTCCTCTCCTCACACTCCTCTCAACCAAACACTATCTGTGACTTTACTCACGATTTAAGACCCCTGGTCTACGCAATTCAATACTCCACATCTACTACCTAGTATCCCGGGACAGAAGTACGGCCACGGGAAGCAGGCAGCCAAAACGTGTCAATAGACACCTTAAAGCTTGTCGCCCACATGATCGGATCGGAAACGACGCGGAAGCTTACGAAGTCTCGGAACGGACACGACACGACGCTCGTACACACACCAGTTCAGACGACTTCGGAAGGGAAACGGTGCCGACATCACAATACTTATAAGAATATAACAATTAAAAGTTCAAATTTATCGATCATGACAATTATTTTATTCGATAGGTATTTGATAAAAAAAATTGGTAGCATCGTTGTAATTAGTGTACTTCCCAATTAAAATTAATGTTTTTTCCCCCAATAAAATATATTAAGAAAAATATGTTTAAAAAAATATGAGTGAATTTTTTTTATTTAGAATAATTATATAAGAAACATATAAAAAAACTTATACAAAAATAGAAAATATAAACAAATGTATGCAAATAAAATGTATTCAAATGAAATGTATGTAAATGAAATGTTTGTGAATGAAATGTATGTTAATGAAATTTATGTAAATAAAATTTATGTAAATGAAATTTATGTATATAAAATTTATGTAAATAAAATTTATGTAAATAAAATTTATGTAAATAAAATTTATGTAAATAAAATTTATGTAAATAAAATTTACCTATGTAAATAAAATTTACCTATGTAAATAAAATTTATGTAAATAAAATTTATGTACCTAAATAAAATTTATGTTAATAAAATATATGTAAAAAAAAATTTATGTAAATAAAATTTATTCATATAAAATGTTATTCTTCTTATTTCAATAACTTTTCGTGATCTGATTTATAATCATTAAAGTTAATTGACTGAAAATAATTGATTGTGTATTAATATCAACGTATTCATCACGCAGTAGATTATTCACAGATATTCCAATCTTCCATATCCATCATAGCCTCTCCATACACCGTTCTGCGCATGCGCAATCTCTCGGACGCATCAGAACTATCAGAAAAATATTCTTTCAAAGATATCCGAGTCGTTTCCGTACCGATCTGACGCGACGTTTCGTTTCCGATCCGAGCAGGTAGGCGTTAGCACGTTCAAATGTATTGGTTAGATTTTTGTCTGATGCTTCGTGTCCGTTCCGATGCGTCGTTTCCGATCAGGTGGGCGACAAGCTTCAACGTCTATTCGACGCATAATTTGTGACTTTTCATCTCGAAATATACGTGTTGTCGATGCCGTTTAGTGGTGCACGGCATCTTCGAATCGAAACCAAAACGATGTCAGAGAGCGGAAGCTAGCTCTATTTTCGAATTCATTTCGAGAAAAGCCTTGTATCCAGATGATGTCATTTCGACTCCGCATTGTTTACTGGGGAAGTTGTTCAATTTCCAAATAGTTTCCAAGGAAGAAGTGTAAGCAGTACGAAGCACCCTGTCCCTACAAACAACGGTCTGTCGATTCGATGGAACAATCCATCGATTCGATATCCCAGGCAATCGAAAAGAAATCGAATCGATATACGTTATTTATAGGGGTATTACAATGTCTTCCATTTTTTTTCTTTCATTCACTGCCTTTCAGTAAGTAAAATCACAGAGTGAGCTCTAAGAATAACCTTCGCGCAATGCCAAGAATAATCACCCTCACTCTTTGCTAACCTGTTCTTAGACTATGTCTATCAGTTCAAAATTGTTTTTACCTGTTAATAGTAAAATAAGAGGCGGAGAAAAAGAGACCAAGATACATATTTTTCGTCCATTGGCTAACGACTTATAAGTATTTGAAAAAGCGGAAACATTTTTGTGACCCTTACTGTACAGTGTATACATCACCTCATGAATGTTGGTGACTTTATTAAATGAAGCCACTTTCCCTTATTTTTCCATTTCTGCCTACGGAAAATAAAGAAATGAAATGAGTCAGAAAATTAATATCTCAGGTCATTTAATAGTTTAATTAATTATGGATGCAAAGTGTGTTATCTTGATAACTGTTTTTTGTGGCACATTTATCGTCATTGTATTACGTAGGTATAATTTTCGTATTTTTAGCGTGAGACTGTCTCAGATTAAGGTTGTGTGTCGCTCCCCAAAATCTTTTGTAAAGTTTTGTGAATACCCCTGGATTGAGGTGAACTGGAATTATATCAAGGATGAGTGCCCTACAGCGGACACCACTCAAAGGAAGGAAGGAGGTGGAAGAGGAAAGAAAGTCAGGATGGGGGATAGCCGGTGGAGGTGATGGTGGTAGGGATGAGGAGCTGGAAAAGGTTTGGGAGAACAAGGAGGAGAAAGGCAGGGAGATTTGTCCCAAATGTAAATTAAGGGTGAATAGTGGAGAATGCGGAGTGGTATGCGATCTGTGTAAGATGTGGTTCCATATAAACTGTGAAGGAATGACAAAGAAGGAGTATGATATGATATATGAGATTGATGAGAAGGTGAGATGGTACTGTAAGGGATGCAATGTGAAGGTGGATGGGGTGATGGACCGGAATAAGATGCTATCAGAGGAAAACAAGAAGATGAAGAAGGTGATTAGGGTCACGCAGGTAAATTGCGGCCCACTCACTAACTGCAGCCTCTAACAACTGAAACATCATAGCTTCAAAATACACGTCAAAACTTTAATTATTAATTTATAGCATGTACTGTGCTTCTTTTAATAGCTATGCAACATTTTAATGTAATTTCGATTCAGAATAATTTAGAGACTCTCTTGAGAGGACCGCAATTACAAATAAAAGGGCCGCAATTTACCTGCGTGACCCTACTCAGATTAGGGAGCAGATGGAGAAGATGAACAGAGAGTGTGGAGAGATGGTTAAAGTGGAGGTGAGTAAGACAAATCAGGAGATAAAGAAGAAAATGGAGCAAATGGTAGAAGAGTTTGGAATAAAGACTGAACTGAAAATGAAAGAGATGAGAAGAGAAATGGAAGAACTCTTAGAACTGAAGAGAATGGAAAGGAAACCAAACTTGGAGAAATTAAAGGAGATGAAAGTGGAGATAGAAGAATTGAAGAAAAAGGAACCAAATTTGGAGAAAATAAAGGAGATAAGAGTGGAGATAGAGGAGCTAAAGAACATGAAGTGGCAGCATAATTTGGAAAAATGTGACTTGCTGCTGAAGAAGGATCTGGAGGAGGTAAAGAGGGAAATGATGAATAAGGGAGTAGAAGAAATTAGACTGGAGAAGAAAGAAGAAGAAAAGAAGATGGATGCAATAGAAGGAAGAGTGGAGGAAATGGAAAAAGAGAGAAGAAAAAAGAATATCATGATTTTTAACTTGCAAGAATCGCTGCAAACAGAAGCAGCAAACAGATATAAAGAGGATGAGGGAAATCTGAGAATGTTGCTGTTGGAGGAGGTGGGGGTGGAAGATGTGAAATTTAAAAAACTTATTAGGCTAGGCAAGAAAGGTGACAGAAATAGACCGCTGCTGGTGAAATTGAGAGATGAGGAAGCCAAGAGAGATATAATGAAGAAGGCAAGCAGACTGAGACACTCTACCAAATTCTTGAAGGTGTATATTTCTAGAGACATGACTGAGGAGGAGAGACATGACTGAGGAGGAGAGCCAGAGTGGAATACTAACTCATTTCAGATTGACTAGTAACTCTGTTAGGAATTTAGAATGAACAAAAATTACTCATTTTAACCCTAAAAAATGCGGAAATCAGTTAATTATTTTATAAATTTCAACTCCGCAGTGAAAACTAATGTAAAATAAGTCATTTAAGCTTCACAATTGGGCTTGTTGTGATGATAAACATCACTATTGGGAATGCATGAAGTTAGGAGTAACTCTGTTAGAATTTATGTTTTCCAGTCTGGGAGGAGAGACATGACTGAGGAGGAGAGACAGAATGACTGGAGACTGAGACAGGAACTGAGAGAGAAGAGAACTCAGGGAGGTGTAAGGTTTGTGATCAGGAGGGGCAGAGTTATGGAGATGCAGAACCTGGAAAACCAAGAGACAGAAGCTGGCAGGACTGGTGATAAGGAAGAGGGCGCAGATGGCGGGCAGGAAGCAGGGATGAGGAGCATTGCTGCCGGAGGGACAGGGACGGAGAGTGGAGTTCGGGGAGTTGTGATACATCAGGACCAGGGAGTGAGACCAAAGGAAAACAATAAGAAAAGAAATTTTTGAGTGGGAGGGAGGAGGTAGATGTGGAGAATGTAGAGGAGAATAAATATGTGATAAAATGTTTGAATATACAGGGCCTGACAAACCAAAAATATTCAGAATTGCACGGAGAGATAGGAGAGGGAGTGGTGTTGTGTTTGACGGAGACTCAGAAAAAGGTTAACAACATCAGAACAGCAGAACATCTGAAAATAATTGAAAGTATGAGAGAGATGGAGGAGAGAAGAGGAGGAATAATGGTTCTGTTGGAGGAGAAAGAGGATCTGAAGCTAGATGGGAAATTAAGTGAGTATAGAGACTGTGTAGAAATGAAGGGAAATTTTGGAAAGGAGATAGTAAATCTGACGGTGATGTATCTGAAGACTGGGAACGGAAGAGAGGAGCTGCAGCATAACAGGGAGATTTTAGAAA
This sequence comes from Caprella mutica, assembly GCA_947561585.1. NCBI lineage: Eukaryota > Metazoa > Arthropoda > Malacostraca > Amphipoda > Caprellidae > Caprella > Caprella mutica. Next base: position 9,157 of record CANNZV010003771.1, read on the forward strand.
GAATGAAAGCCAGGGTGATGGAGGCTGAAGAAAGAGGAGAGGGATACATAGCAGTTGGTGACTTTAATGGTCACCTTGGGTATCTGGGAGAGCAAGAAGAAAATGAAAATGGAAAAAATGTGAATAAAATGATAGAGGAGAGCTGTTTGATATTGATGAATATTGATGAGAAGTGTGAGGGGGTATATACTAGGAGAAGGGGAGAAAGTAAAAGTGTGATTGATTTGGTGTTAGCAAATGAGAAATCATACACAATGATTAAAAGGGTAAGAATAGATGGAATGCAGGAGAAGGTAGATCTATCTGATCACTGCATGATTGAGATAGAGCTAGCAACAGGTAGAAAAGAAAGAAGGTGGGATGGAGTAAGAGATGGGTGGTTTTATAGTAATAGAAAGGAGAAGCTGGAGGAGTACATACGGGAGGTGGAGAGGGAGATTGAGCAGATGGAGGGTGTGACAGTGAAAAAGATAAATGAGGCTATAAAGAAGGTAGCAGATGATTGTTTGAAGGTAAATTACAGGAAGAGGATTGATCAAGAAGAAAAAGAGGAGCCACCATGGATGAATGGGGAAATAAGAAGAGAAATTGCGAAGAGAAGAAGATTCAACAAAGGATACAGGAATGGAGGAGCAGATGGTAATAGGGAATTAAGATGGATGGAGTACAGAGAACAAAAAGAAAAAGTGAGGAGAATGATCAGTGAAGAGATAAGAAAATATGAGGAGGGAGTTGCAGAGGAAATCAGAAAAATGGGCAAAGGAAAACAGATGTGGAAGATGATTAAAAAGCTGAAAGGAGAATGAGCACAGAAAGAAAGAAAAGTGAAGTTATACACAGAAGAGGGAGAGGAGTTGGAGGAAGACAGGTATGGGGAGCAAGTGAGAGGATTTTGGCAGGGGATATATCAGATGCATGGTAATGAAATAGAGGTGGAGTGGGGAGAAGAAAAGATAAGGGAGTATGAAGAATCACTGCAGGCAACAAGAAGGAGAGAAGAAGACCCAGCAGAAATGTGGCTGCCGCGTATCGGGAATCCTAACTGGAATATAAGGACGATGAAGTTTGAAGTGAGTGAAGATATTGTACGGAGGGTGCTGATGGAACTGAAAAGTGGAACGGGTTGAAGCCAGAGCTATATAAAGTTCTGCAGGGAAGTGAGGCGGTGGTGAGAGGGTTGAAGGAGGGAATAGAGAGGATACTCGTTGATGGAGGAGAACCGCAGTGTTGGAGAGAGTCCAGGACAGTAATGATCCCGAAAAAGAAAAAACCAACTGTGGCTGAACTAAGAACAATAGCGCTGACAGACGTGTCATACAAAATAGTTATGAAGGTTGTGAAGGAGGGAATAGAGAGGCATTTGGAGGAGAGTGGAATGATAAAGTGGGAACAGGCTGGATTCACAAAAGGAGGAGAGATTTTGGACAACTTGGTGTTGCTACAGGAGGGAGTGAGGCAGGCGTATAGAGGCGGAGAGCAGTTGGTGGTGGTGGCAGTGGACTTCCGGAAGGCATACGATTCAATAAGGAGAGAAAAGATTGTAGAGGTGTTGAAGGAATTGAAGGTGCCGGTGAGGGTGATAGACTTGATAAAGAGAGGATATGAGTGGGATAGGACGAGGATGGAGATAGGAGAGGAAGATGTGCTGATAGAGATAGACAGTGGCATCAGGCAGGGATGTACGGCATCACCACTCATCTTTAGGTTGATTACTTATAAAATCATAGAGGAATTGAAGAGGAGAGCAGGAGGAGTGATGATAGGTGGAACGAGAGTAAGCTCATTGTTCTTTGCTGATGATGGTATGGTGCTGGCAGGAGGAGTGGAGGAAGCAGGAAGAGCTGTGAGGATATTGAGGGAGGAGGCAGGAAAGTATGGGTTGGAAATGAATATGGAGAAAAGTAAGTGTATGGTGTTTAATGTGGGAGGAGGAGGGGTGGTAGGGGAGATAGAGGGAGTGGAGGTGGTGAAGGAAATAAAGTATTTGGGGGTCAGGATAGTGGATAAGCAGAATATATATGAAAGGCAAAGGAAAAGTATGATAGATAAGGGTAAACAAATGAGCAACATGACATCTTCGGTGATAGAGAAGAGTTGTCATAGAGTGTTGGTGGGAAAGGTGTATTGGAAGTCAGTGGTATTGGCGAGTGTGTTGTATGGAGCAGAGGTGGTTGATGTGAGGGAGGAGGGAATAGAGGCAGATGAGCTGGAGATTATGAGCGGACAGGAGGTAAAGAGGAGAATAGCGGAGAGAGTTGAGACGGAGTGGAGGGGGGAGTTGTTGGAGAGGAGTACACTGTGGCTATACAGAGAATATAAGACCGAAATGAGGGAGGAGGACTACGAGGGAGGAGAGAGAGACAGGATATGGTTCCGGGCAAGAACAAACTGCTTGTGGCTGGGAGACAGGAGGAGAGAGAGGGAAGAGGAGAGATGCTTGATATGTGGAGAAGGAGGAGTGGAAGACTTGATGCACTTTGTGTTGGATTGTGATGAGCTGGAGGGCGAGAGGATGGGGGCCGTGGAGCTGCAGAGACCGAGAGTGGAGGAGAGGCGGACTGTGTTGGGGGAGTTCTTGTTTGGAGGGGAGCAGAGGAGAGAAAGGAGCGAGGTTCTGATGAAAATGTGGAGGAGGAGAAGAGTGATTGAAGGAAGAAATAATTGATTTGGATGAGGAGGAGGATGAGTTGCGCAGATGAAGAGGATGAATGGCGCAGATGAAGAGGAAGCCGATGAAAATGGCACTATTCAAGAAACACCTGACTGACTGACTTCACATTCGAAGATAAACTGACTGACTGACGGAGCTAAAATCTCTCTCGTACTGTTAAGACGTGTTGTGTCCTGCCTCCTGTGAAATAAATATTGAAGATATGGTGAATTCCCGTAACAATATGAAGTGAAATCATTAGGTATTAAGGTGACTAATAGATATAAGGCAATATTGTGAAAAAAAAAGTTGTTTGTGTAGAGCAGAACAGTGAAGCTGGATTGTTTGTGGGAGATAAAAATCAGAGAACCAGGATGAGTTCCCTGGCACGGACACCCACAAAGAAAGAAAAGAAAAAGGAACGAAAGGATGGAATGTGGCACGGGGAAGAAAGGGATGTGATGAAAGCGAGGAAATGATGAAGTTATGGGAGAATGTGGAGATATGTGGGGATGGTGATAAAGAAGAGGGCGCAGATGGCGGGCAGGAAGCGGTTCATACAATTACCGGAACGGACCATGAATTACCCGAACGGAGTATGAATTACCCGAACGGAGTTGTTTTATTGGAAAATATCCCTTTTTATGTAATTTAGTTATACATTTGGTCGATATATGGTCTAATTGATATCATATTTAACCATTTTACACTCGTTTCGTCCCGTAATCGCTACAAAACGTATGAAAAATAGACAAACATTTTACAAGAGTCTATGCTGAAATTAGTTTTCTGTATAATATATTTCATAGAAATACTTTGAGGAGAGACTAATGTAATTTAGTGCGTGATTTCATATTTAAGCTTCATTGAGAAATAAGCCTAGTTATATAATTTAGGTATATTTTTGGTCCAAATTATATCATATTTAACCATTTTATACTCATTTCTTCTCAATCGTAATCGCTACCCAACGTCTGAAATAGACACCATGATTCCGCGTTATAGTATTAATGAATTATATATTTTTAGCCCCTACGAATTTCTCTATATAGTTAGGTACCATGGTTCCTAATTAGCCAGGTAATATGATGCCAGTCTGCAGAACACCATGTTTCAAAGTATGGACAATGTCGCCAGTATACTGGCGACTTTTGATGGGTGAAATAAGTTCAGAAACATGTAAATAACAAGTAAATCACTCATAGATAGTCCCAATTGATACACATGCATCAGATATTATGCATTAGGAGGTTTTCAAGTGTAAAATCTTCACAAGGATGTCCTATTTCTTCTTCAAAGTATCTTAAATGTGGCGACCTTGATCCATTTTTTCACCAAACTGGCGACTTTCCTGGCACACTTTGAAATATGGGCAGAACAAGGGACATTTTTAACATTTTCTGTGCGAACAATCCTTAATTTCCTCCTATATTTACATGTATTTTACTGAGAACAGAAGCCAAATTACAGGATTTTTTGGAGAACACTTTACCAGTTCCTGCAGTCTGGATATGATGCAATAGTTAACATATTTTAGTTAAATGTATTACACACTCGTTATATGTTTGATATTAATTTCCTCTTAGACTAGCTCAGCTATATTAAATTACCTATTGTTTAAATAACCATGTATTACTTTTAATGAGGAACAGACGTAAGGTCTAAAGTCTAACACACTTCCGTCGAGTGTTAAATACCCCTGTTTGTAGAACCAGAAGGTAGTCTGTCTTTAACATTACTCAGAGAGAGATATGATTCACTCATCTCTCTATATAGACTTCTAATTGTATAACATATTTACTCTTTAAATAAACTCTATGTCTTAACGTTGTTAACCCACTGTTATTTAACCTAATTCTAACAGGTTATGGGCCCAGTGAACGATAAGAGTTTATAAATCAAATTATGTTTAAAACAAATTAGAAGTTTATAACAGTAATAAATATAAAAACGAAGTGCAGTGAAAAAAGTGTTTAAAGATATGAAACTTATACGCTCGAACGCTTGTGTAATCATATCGTGTTAACGCGCTAATGAGGTCAATTAAAATGATTGCTCTAGCGAAAAATGTACTTGTTTTATAAATATAATTATTTAGTATTTGAGCGGAAGAGGTGTCAAGAGAGGCCACAAATTACCTTCAAATCTGTGACCTTATCCTTTGGTAAACAGTCTTTCAACAAAAGGTTCTTGCGAACTAAGACTTGTGTTGCTGTTCCAATTAAATATTAATAATTATATTCAGTGAAGTTACTCTTATGAATTAGAATAATTTTAAAACATCAATTCAGTTAAAGGGTAAATCAAGTTAACTGATTTGTTTGTTTATGTTTGTTAAGTATTGAATGATAATAAATACTTTCAACAAAAAGGTTCTTGCGAACTAAGACTTGTGTTGCTGTTCCAATTAAATATTAATAATTATATTCAGTGAAATTACTCTTATGAATTAGAATAATTTTAAAACATCAATTCAGTTAAACAGTAAATCAATTTAACTGCTGTGTTTGTTTATGTTTGTTAAGTATTGAAAGATAATAAATACTTTGAAAACATGTCTTCAAATAAGTTACAGGGGATTGTTCCCCTAGACGGAAATAATTACCCCACCTGGAGGATACAAATGAAGATGTATCTCTTACGAGAGAAACTGATGGATTTTGCTGATGGATCTAAACCAGTTCCAATTGATTCAGCTGCAACTGATGTGAAGAATGCCTATGCTAATAATTATAATAAGGCTCTGGCAGATATAGTACTATCCATATCACCGGATCAATTGTACTTAGTTGGACAACCCACGGATCCACACGCTGTCTGGACCACCCTTCAAGAAACGTTTCTAAAAAACACGTGGGCGAACAAATTTCGACTGAAGAAAAAGATCTACAATTTAAAATTGAAGTCTCCCGAACTACTCGACTTTCATTTGAAAGAACTAACTGAAGTTTTTCAAGAGCTTGCCTTGTTAAATCAAGTGATCAGTGAAGAGGATAAAGTTATTTGTCTCCTTTCTTCTCTACCAGAGCCGTTTGAAGTGCTTGTCACCGCACTTGAAGCTCAGACAGACATCCCTAACTGGATTACCGTAGCTGACACACTCCGGAGAGAAGCTGAAAAGTTGAGTATTAAATCCAATAATGCATTGGCATTATCCAATACTCAGAATTATGCTGGAGTAAATAAACAGTCCATCATTTGTCATTTTTGCAAAAAGATGGGACACCTGAAAAAAGACTGCTTTAAATTTAAACAATCTTCTCAAACTAACAGAACTCAAAACCAGCCAAATGTTGTAAATGTAAGTCATATAGAACTAAATCACACAATGTATGCTAATGATATCGCTCTTTGTAACAAATATGCCGACAGTAATATTTGGATAATAGATTCAGGCTCTTCATCACACATGAGTGGTGATAAAAATTTATGTAAAGATTTTGCAAATATTAGCAAACCTATCAATGTTAAAGTAGGAAATGGAGATGTCTTACAAGCTATTTCACTAGGAAATGTTTCTGTTATTGTGAATATACCAGGTGGTGGAAGTAGAACATGTAAAATAAATGATGTACTATATGTGCCAAATCTAGCTTTTAATCTACTATCAGTGTCAAAAATGACAAGTAATAATAAATCTATTATTTTTGAAGATGATAAATGTAAAATTTTGAACGAGAATAAAGAGTTAATTGCTGAGGCTAACTGTGTTGGTCAACTCTATTATCTTAATACTTTAGTTCATAAAGCTGCAGTAACTGTTGATCAAAATAAAGTAAACATTCTATGGCACAGAAGGCTCGGTCATATAGGTAAAGATAACTTGACTAAAATGATCCGAACTAAATCAGTTAATGGTCTGGATAGTAAATTAAAAGCTATAGAAGGCGTGTGTGAACACTGCTGTAATGGGAAAATGCATAAAATACATTTCTCTACAAGCATTAAGAAAAATTGTAAACCTCTGGATTTAATCCACACAGATGTCTGTGGGAAAATTACTCCCACTTCCAGGGGTAATAATTCATATTTTCTGACCTTTATTGATCATGCTACTCGATACTCCTGGATATATGTTATTGCACATAAGAGTGATGTGTTTCAGAAGTTTTTGGAATGGAAAGCTATGGTTGGAAATATTTATGAAAGGAAAATTAAAACCTTGCAGTCAGATAATGGAGGAGAATATACCTCAAATAAGTTTGAATCATATTTACTAAATGAAGGTATCATTCACCAGAAATCTATTCCTAAAACTCCTGAACAAAATGGGTTAGCTGAAAGATTTAATAGAACTATTATGGAAAAAGTTAGATGTATGTTATCTGATTCAGGAATTGATAAGGAATTCTGGGGTGAAGCACTATATACTGCAAATTATCTAAATAATAGATGCATTAATTCATTTTTAGTAAATAAAACTCCATATGAAGCTTTAAATCTTAGAAAACCAAATGTTAGGCATGTAAAAGTGTTTGGATGCACAGAGTATGCCCATATTTCTCGAGATGAACGATCAAAATTAGAAAATAAAGCTACCAAATGTCTGTTTATTGGCTATGGCACAGTTACTAAAGGGTATAAGATGTATGATGTTGAATCTAAAAGAATCTTCTTTTCCAGGAATGTAACCTTTGATGAATCAATTTCATCTAAGATTGAGAGCCCTCAACTGAGTGAGACTCCTACCTCTCCACTGGTGTTCCACTCAGAAGATTCAGAACCTGCTGGGCCTGAAAACCAAACTCCTGACGATACTCCTCCAATAATCCTCCCTGAGGCGCAACCTGTACCAGCTATCAGTCCTGATGAGGATCTTAGACGATCGTCTAGAACTCGTAGAGCTCCTATTAGATATGGTAGTTGGGAGTATGATCAATTTGAGGAGGAGGAGGAGGGTTTATTAGTCAATGGGAATATCAATATCGAACCTAGGTCGGTGTCTGAGGCTCTTAATAGCGGTTCTGAATCCTCTAAATGGAAACATGCCATGGAGAGGGAATTAAATGCTTTTGAGAAACATCAAGTTTTTGAACTCGTAAAACCTACCTCAGATTTAATCATAATTAAATCTAAATGGGTGTTTAAAAGAAAAAAGGGATCTGATGGTAGAGTGGTTTCATATAAAGCTAGATTAGTCGCTCAGGGTTTTTTACAGAGACCTGGAATCGACTATGATGAAATTTTTGCTCCTGTAGTGAGATTTGAATCGGTGCGAACCATGTTATCTTTAGCAGCTAATCAAAAATTATTTGTACATCACTTGGATGTCAATTCTGCTTTTTTGAATGGGGATCTTAAAGAAAATGTTTATATTAGACAGCCTCCTGGCTATGCTATTCCAGGAAAAGAAGATTTAGTATGTAAACTTAATAAATCTATGTATGGATCAAAACAATCACCCAAATGTTGGAATGATGCGTTGGATGCATATCTTAAATCCTTAGGATTTATTCAGTCCTCTTGTGACTCATGTATATATGTTAAATTAATCAATAACTCACCCTGCTTCATTTCTGTGTATGTAGATGATATTATTGTAGCATGTAAGAACTATGATGATCTGACTAAAATCAAGATTGATTTAAGTGCTAAATTTGAGATGAAAGACTTAGGAAAATTATCCTATTTCTTAGGCATAAAAGTCGTACAAGCCGCAAATAAAATAGCCCTAAATCAATCTTCATTTGTCAACGAGTTATTAGATAGATTTGAATTCAATAATTGTAAACCTATTTCAACCCCTGCTGATGTTAATTCTCATTTGGAACCAACTACTGAGGATTGTGAATTAGTAGATAAAACTAAATATCAGTCAGCTGTAGGTGCCTTATTGTATCTATCTACTAAAACTAGACCGGACATAACTTATGCTGTTGGAAATGTCTCTAAATTTTGTTCCAATCCAAACACTAAGCACTGGTCTGCAATTAAGAGAATATTTAGATACCTAAAAGGCACACCTGATCTTGGCATTACATATGGTAATGAAGATTCTGAGTTGATAGGTTATTCAGATGCCGACTGGGCAGGAAACAGAGTTGATAGGAAAAGTACTTCTGGCCAATGCTTTATGTTAAATAATTCCATTATTTCTTGGCACTCTGTGAAACAGTCATGTGTTGCTTTATCAACGGCTGAAGCTGAATATGTTTCCCTCTCTGGAGCCTCCCAAGAAGCTGTATTTCTAAATAAATTACTATTAGATCTTAAAGTACCAAATAAGAATCCTATAGGTTTGTTTGAGGATAATCAGTCAGCTATTTGTATTGCTAAAAATGCAAAAAATCATCCTAGATCGAAACACATTGATATTAAATTTCATTACATTAGAGATCTTGTTGCTTCAAACACAATTAAACTTGTGTATTGCCCCAGTGAAACTATGCTTGCTGACATATTCACTAAACCGTTGCCTATTGATAGATTTACCAAATTAGTTGAATTAATAGGCATGAAAAATATATAATGTCGTGTGAGGAGGAGTGTTGAAATTTTAGTTAAATGTATTACACACTCGTTATATGTTTAATATTAATTTCCTGTTAGACTAGCTCAGCTATATTAAATTACCTATTGTTTAAATAACCATGTATTACTTTTAATGAGGAACGGACGTAAGGTCTAAAGTCTAACACACTTCCGTCGAGTGTTAAATACCCCTGTTTGTAGAACCAGAAGGTAGTCTGTCTTTAACATTACTCAGAGAGAGATATGATTCACTCATCTCTCTATATAGACTTCTAATTGTATAACATATTTACTCTTTAAATAAACTCTATGTCTTAACGTTGTTAACCCACTGTTATTTAACCTAATTCTAACATTTGGTAGCGTAAATCCAAGTAAAATAGTATGTCTCATAAACTTGCCATTTGTCTCTCCAAAATGATCAAATTATCATTAATTCTCACTAAAATAACATTATACTTATAGCATAGGAGAAAAATAGATAAAACTCGCCATTTGCAATTGAAGGGCTCAGAATAACTGTCAAAAAATCGCCATTAAAATGGCGAGTTTGGACATGCTTTATTACTTGGGCGTAAATAGTTGATCTAATATTCTACCTTGAAGCTGCTTCTTATAAATAAATTCCGAATTTCACAATAAAAGAATTACGTAATAATTATTAATCTAACTAGTGAAAACTGTAGTGATCATACTTATTGCACTACATATATATTTCCATAATTATAGTGTTACATTGAACAAACAGCAGTTGAATGCTCTATGTCTATGAAATATATTTGGTAGTTGGGTATACTAAGTTCGATCCAAGTTATTGATTGGTTCTACAATTAATTTTCGCACACGTCAGAAATGAAAATATAATAATTATTATTTAACTTCTATTCTAATTAGTAATTGGTATCATGAATAATTGAAATATAAGTTAAATAATAATAATTATATAGAGATTTTTACGTGTTTGAAAATATGGAACTGTGCGATAACACGGAACTTCACTAAAATGGGATATGTTGAAATTCTGAACCAATTGCTTCTTATAACCTCATCTGGATTATAATATTGATCTTTTTTTAGTTACCGTGAAATAATCACAAAAACTTGTATTAGTTTTCTATGTCTACGAACGGCACTTATTTAGAGACATATATGAGGCCAGCTCGAGGTATAGATATCAGCAGGTTGATTCGTGCAGAGTAGGACGATACGTACACTAGTAGTCTAGTATAGTGTGATATGAATTACTGGAAACTGTAGATTTAAATAATATCAACAGATGTCCAACCCCTACAAACAATGGTCTATCTATTCGATGGAACAATCCATCGATTCGATATCATAGGAATCGAAATGAAATCGAATCGATATACGTTGTTTATAGGGACCCAGCAGAAGCAGTAGTGGTTGTGATTTCAGTAGTGGCAAACCAGTCAGTAACAATCAAACCAGTAGACTTAGGAAATAAGCCGTCTAATCAGAAGCCCCCTGAAAAAGATATAGATAGCTAGAATAATTGCAATTGGGGTTCGACATATTTTAGCTAATATAACATAGATAATGATGACTTAAATGAATTACGTAATTATCTTTCGTTATGAATTCAATTGAGCTACTTATCAGATGAATAGAATTAGTATTAATTAGATAATTTAAGATGAAGAGAACTAATTTGAATTAGGAAGTTAAGACATGAAAGCAGAATGACGTAGTTTATGTTAAAATATTCATGAAACATTTCCTTTCACATAGAAAACGAGACAGCACAATGAACGGGTCACTGTTCTAGAACATTTATTCATTGAAACCTGATACATACGTCGGTTAGATGTTGAATTGGTTATTGTCTATTGAGAAAGATTATATTAAAGACAATATATAATAGATATTTTCTAATAATATATGAGAAATTAATAATTAGCATTGATATTGAATATTACTTTGGATACATCCTAAATAGTATATTAATAAAATAACTACTGATATGAGACAAGGAGAAATAGTATTATTTCAGCTTGCAGAGAAATAAATTAAATAAAGGCAGGAAAATATTTACCCTTAGTATCCATTAGAAGAATATATAGGGGGGGGGGGGGGTTAATTGAGTCTATTGTCACATTGTCTTTAAATTCAGATATATTATTATTATTGAATAATCCTGAAAATATATGTCCATATTTTTGAACACGTAAAAATCTCTATATAATTATTATTATTCAACTTATATTTCAATTTTCATTTCTGACGTGTCCGAAAATTAATTGTAGAACCAATCAATAACTTGGATCGAACTTAGTATACCCAACTACCAATTATATTTCATAGACATAGAGCATTCAACTGCTGTTTGTTCAATGTAACACAATAATTATAGAAATATATATGATATGTAGTGCAATAAGTATGATCACTACAGTTTTCACTAGTTAGATTAATAATTATTACGTAATTCTTTTATTGTCAATTCGGAATTTATTTCAAAAGAAGTAGCTTCAAGGTAGAATATTAGATCAACTATTTACGCTACCAATAAAATATGTTAACTATTGCGTCATATTACCTGGCTAATTAGGAACCATGGTACCTAACTATATAGAGAAATTCGTAGGGGCTAAAAATATATAATTCATTAATACTATAACGCGGAATCATGGTGTCTATTTCAGACGTTGGGTAGCGATTACGAGCAAGCAGAAATGAGTATAAAATGGTTAAATATGATATAATTTGGACCAAAAATATACCTAAATTACATAACTAGGGTTATTTCTCAATGAAGCTGTAATATGAAATCTCGCACTAAATTACTTTAGTCTCTCCTCAAAGTATTTCTATGAAATATATCATACAGAAAACTAATTTCAGCATAGACTCTTGTAAAATGTCTGTCTATTTTTCATACGTTTTGTAGCGATTACAGGACGAAACGAGTGTTTATATGATATCAATTAGACCATATATCGACCAAATGTATAACTAAATTACATAAATAGGGATATTTTCCAATAAAACAACTCCGTTTCGGTAATTCATGCTCCGTTCCGGTATTTCATGGTCCAATCCGGTAATTGTATGGACCCGGCAGGAAGCAGGGAGGAGGAGGAGCATTACTGCCGGAGGGACGGAGAGTGGAGTTCGGGGAGTTGTAATACATCAGGACCAGGGAGTGAGACCAAAGGAAAACAATAAGAAAAGAAATTTTTGAGTGGGAGGGAGGAGGTAGATGTGGAGAAGGTAGAGGAGAATAAATATGTGATAAAATGTTTGAATATACAGGGCCTGACAAACCAAAAATATTCAGAATTGCACGGAGAGATAGGAGAGGGAGTGGTGTTGTGTTTGATGGAGACTCAGAAAAACGTTAACAACATCAGAACAGCAGAACATCTGAAAATAATTGAAAGTATGAGAGAGATGGAGGAGAGAAGAGGAGGAATAATGGTTCTGTTGGAGGAGAAAGAGGATCTGAAGCTAGATGGGAAATTAAGTGAGTATAGAGACTGTCTAGAAATGAAGGGAAATTTTGGAAAGGAGATAGTAAATCTGACGGTGATGTATCTGAAGACTGGGAACGGAAGAGAGGAGCTGCAGCATAACAGGGAGATTTTAGAAAGAATGAAAGCCAGGGTGATGGAGGCTGAAGAAAGAGGAGAGGGCTACATAGCAGTTAGTGACTTTAATCGTCACCTTGGGTATCTGGGAGAGCAAGAAGAAAATGAAAATGGAAAAAATGTGAATAAAATGATAGATGAGAGCAGTTTGATATTGATGAATATTGATAAGTGTGAGGGGGTATATACTTGGAGAAGGGGAGAAAGTAAAAGTGTGATTGATTTGGTGTTAGAAAATGAGAAATCATACACAATGATTAAAAGGGTAAGAATAGATGAAATACAGGAGAAGGTAGATCTATCTGATCACTGCATGATTGAGATAGAGCTAGCAACAGGTAGAAAAGAAAGAAGGTGGGATGGAGTAAGAGATGGGTGGTTTTATAGTAATAGAAAGGAGAAGCTGGAGGAGTACATACGGGAGGTGGAGAGGGAGATTGAGCAGATGGAGGGTGTGATGGTGAAGAAGATAAATGAGGCTATAAAGAAGGTAGCAGATGAATGTTTGAAGGTAAATTACAGGAAGAGGATTGATCAAGAAGATAAAGAGGAGCCACCATGGATGAATGGGGAAATAAGAGAAATTGCAAAGAGAAGAAGATTCAACAAAGGATGCAGGAATGGAGGAGCAGATGGAAATAGGGAATTAAGATGGATGGAGTACAGAGAACAAAAAGAGAAAGTGAGGAGAATGATCAGTGAAGAGATGAGAAAATATGAGGAGGGAGTTGCAGAGGAAATCAGAAAAATGGGAAAAGGAAAACAGATGTGGAAGATGATTAAAAAGCTGAAAGGAGAACGAGCACAGAAAGAAGGAAAAGTGAAGTTATACACAGAAGAGGGGGAGGAGTTGGAGGAAGACAGGTATGGGGAGCAAGTGAGAGGATTCTGGCAGGGGATATATCAGATGCATGGTAATGAAATAGAGATGGAGTGGGGAGAAGAAAAGATAAGGGAGTATGAAGAATCACTCCAGGCAACAAGAAGGAGAGAAGAAGACCCAGCAGAAATGTGGCTGCTGCATATCGGGAATCCTAACTGGAATATAAGGACGATGAAGTTTGAAGTGAGTGAAGATATTGTACGGAGGGTGCTGATGGAACTGAAAAGTGGAAAGGCGGGGGGGACTGGACGGGTTGAAGCCGGAGCTATATAAAGTTTTGCAGGGAAGTGAGGTGGTGGTGAGAGGGTTGAAGGAGGGAATAGAGAGGATACTCGTTGATGGAGGAGAACCGCAGTGTTGGAGAGAGTCCAGGACAGTAATGATCCCAAAAAAGAAAAAACCAACTGTGGCTGACCTAAGACCAATAGCGCTGACAGACGTATTGTACAAAATAGTGATGAAGGTTGTGAAGGAGGGAATAGAGAGGCATTTGGAGGAGAGTGGAATGATAAAGTGGGAACAGGCAGATTCACAAAAGGAGAGATTTTGGACAATTTGGTGTTGCTACAGGAGGGAGTGAGGCAGGCGTTTAGAGGTGGAGAGCAGTTGGTGGTGGTGGCAGTGGATTTCCGGAAGGCATACGATTCAATAAGGAGAGAAAAGATTGTAGAGGTGTTGAAGGAATTGAAGGTGCCGGTGAGGGTGATAGACTTGATAAAGAGAGGATATGAGGGGGATAGGACGAGGATGGAGATAGGAGAGGAAGACGTGCTGATAGAGATAGACAGTGGCATCAGGCAGGGATGTACGGCATCACCACTAATCTTTAGGTTGATTACTTATAAAATCATAGAGGAATTGAAGAGGAGAGCAGGAGGAGTGATGATAGGTGGAGCGAGAGTAAGCTCATTGTTCTTTGCTGATGATGGTATTGTGCTGGCAGGAGGAGTGGAGGAAGCAGGAAGAGCTGTGATGATATTGAGGGAGGAGGCAGGAAAGTATGGGTTGGAAATGAATATGGAGAAAAGTAAGTGTATGGTGTTTAATGTGGGAGGAGGAGGGGTGGTAGGGGAGATAGAGGGAGTGGAAGTGGTGAAGGAAATAAAGTATTTGGGGGTCAGGATAGTGGATAAGCAGAATATATATGAAAGGCAAAGAAAAAGTATGATAGATAAGGGTCTTGATGCAAGTCTTGATGCACTTTGTGTTGGATTGTGATGAGCTGGAGGGCAAGAGGAGGGGGGCCGTCGAGCTGCAGAGACCGAGAGTGGAGGAGAGGCGGACTGCACATCTCCAATTTGATGATGTGCAGAGCTAATCTTGCCATTTATTGAGAAAATATTTGGAGATGATGCTACCTGAGAAAGCTGGTGAGGCCATGAAGAGGATGGCAAGATGCATGAAAGGATATTGCCTTATTGTTAGGGTCATTTTAAAATTTGTATTTCTTTGTAAATAACTTTGTATGTTCAATAAAAAAATTCGTGAAATTATACTTAGTTGGTATATTATAAAATTTGTTAGTTTTTCCTAGAGTAAAAACTAGGAGGGGAGGTATGTTAGGGGATGACTACCTACTATAATTACCATTGGTAAAATATTAATAGCATAAAATATAAATATGAAATTAAAACCTGAAAATAGCATTGTCAATGAAAAATAGCATAAAACATAAATCTGAAAAGGAAGAAATGTTAAACATAGTTAACTACATTGGAAATGTCACAGTCAGTCTTAGCCTAGAAGTGATACTGTGTAGACCTTCAATTTGTGCTCTTGTGTTAGTTTGTATTCTTGCCTTAATTTTTTGTGAATTGATACAATTGTGTATGTTAATAGATTGATAAAATGTGTTAAAACTTAGTAAGGTACCTACTGTATAAGCATACTGTCTTACTAACCAGGTCTGGTTATTGTCTGAAGTAAACTAATGAAAAATCTGCCATCTTTATTTACAAAGAAATAGATGTTTGAGGATCACGGCCTCCCCTCAAACCCCATAAAATTTGATAGCATATTTTTAATTAAGAAGAATGTACACCATTTGTTTGATAGGTACATATCTAAAAGCTGAGCGGCTCACACCAGTACGGCGCACCAGATTACGGCACACCACTGTACATTCTATTAGATAGGTAATTCGAATACAGATTAATGATAAATGGAGTGAATTTGATTGGTAATTGTTGTATCAATTTTATGTCTGACACCTGACTGTACCTGAATCCAATGTTTACATATACTACACAGTTTAATTATTTGATTGAGATGTTTAATTTGGAATAGAAAATAAAATTCATCATAGAAAACTGTGCTGTGCAATTGCCGTGAGTCTTCTGTGCAATTGCCGTGAGTCTGCTGTGCAATTGCCGTGAGTCTGCTGTGCAATTGCCGGGAGTCTGCTGTGCAATTGCCTTGAGTCTGCTTTGCAATTGCCGTGAGTCTGCTTTGCAATTGCCGTGAGTCTGCTTTGCAATTGCCGTGAGTCTGCTGTGCAATTGCCGTGAGTCTGCTGTGCAATTGCCGTGAGTCTGCTGTGCAATTGCCGTGAGTCTGCTGTGCAATTGCCGTGACCTATATTTTTTAATAATATAATATTGTTATTCATTTTAATTAACAGATAAATGTACCAAATTTGATACAAAAGTATCAGATTCGGCCAGTCTGATATGCACGTGACCCAGTGTGTATATGGTGCACAAAATCCCTCTGACTTTTTCAAAGAGCTAAAAAAATTCACCAACAATTTACAATAATTTGGCTGATCCACCAAATTTTCCCTATATATCCACTGAAAATGAATGGTAACATAGGAATAAATAGCTAAAAATCCACCGACTTTGCCAGAATATTATTTTCATAGGGTGAAAAATTCCGCCGACAAGTCAGTGGAATTTACCATGAAATACAGTCTGGCACGTGTTGATGGTGACTTAGGTATGCACAATCTATTATCTACCAATGAGCTTACGAGTCCAGGGTTGGTTAAGGGAAACCTCAAGGAGGTTTTTTAGTTTCCCCCCGGGGAAACCTTGGTAGTCTAATAATGATAAATGTAAGTTTACATATTGACCATTAACATGTCTTACAGTAGCTATATGTCAAATGAATCATTGAGTCTAATGATCAATAAATGCATAATATGATAATATATTGGTATAACTACTTCTAATTAACTTATCCATCAATTAAAAATCATAATTGCCAAAATTATAATATTTGATTATCTATAATGAATGATTATTAATATAGGTAGAAATCATCATTTCATTCCCATCATCCCATGACATGTGCAATGTTAGCTATAAGGTTACAAGGTATTGTCATTTTTATGGAACCAGTTCAGACTCCAGAGGACCAGAGTGCTCTATACTTAGTGACAAATCTTAATTAAGCTTGCTAGTTACCACTGCAAGTTATATAATTGGCTATATTAAGATGTTAGATCTATTTACCGAAAGGAAGCATGTAGTACCAAATATAAAAGTTTAGTTTTGTCATATTTATCTACAGTGAACAATAAAAGAAATTACAAATATTGAATATCAGTATATTTGATATTACTATCCCTTAGTTATCACAGTTTCTCACAAAGTAGTTATTATAAATCAAAGGAACACACAGACAGTTTAAAGGGACGCACAGACATTGTAAAGGGACGCATAGACATTGTAAAGGAGCACACTGACATTGTAAAGGAGCACACTGACATTGTAAAGGAGCACACTGACATTGTAAAGGAGCACACTGACATTGTAAAGCCCTTGGATAAGTAATAAGTATGGCTAATTTAGGTTTCCCCTAGTTTCCCCAAAATGTTTTTTTCAGTTTCCCCCATGTTTCCCCCATTTTGGGGGAAACCAACCTTGCCAACCCTGACCGAATCTGATGAAATACTTCTATTCAATGTTCTCAAGACTAAACGAGCACTGCTATTGGTTGGCAGCATCGATAACGTAGCGTCAGACCGGTTGGCCTTGCGCACCTCAACATTCCGGGTGAAGTTACGCATCGGTAATTGATGACGAATGCGTGAAAATATTTCAAATCTGACAACACCATTAGAAAGAGCAGCTCTTAAACCCCCAAGTCCATTAATTTCACGAAAATCGTAAGAGATTAAGTATAGATACTAAGTGTTCGAACAGAGCCCTATGTTTTCTATAGCAAAATAATTATTTTGGACTAGAATCGAATCTCCGCGAACTTTGCTGTAGTGTTGATAATTATGCGCCAATCTGATTGCAATTTACGTTGGACTCGCATAATTTACTGTAGATTAACGTCATGTAAGATGATTTTAATAATAATTATAAATTATTAAGATATAACCAATATACTAGATGCGCAAGAACACCCTGGGAATATTTTAATTCACGGGTGGACTTGCGCACAGTTATTAATAAAGTTAAAGAGCTCTTATTCATTATAAACCTGTGATATTCATCCCCGATACTCTTATAGTGTGCCAGTGGTAAAGTAAAGTAACCAAAGTTTCTGTGTGACCAAGGTTCGGAATAGTAAACAAGCCAATCTTCTGCTATGCAACTGCCGTGAATATGCCCCGATTTCCAACTATGCAACTGCTGTGAATCACGGCAATTGCACAGCAGCCTCACGGCAATTGCACAGCAGCCTCACGGCAATTGCACAGCAGATTCACGGCAATTGCACAACAGACTCACGGCAATTGCACAGCAGAATCACGGCAATTGCACAGCAGACTCACAGCAATTGCACAGCAGACTCACAGCAATTGCACAGCAGACTGGGGCCGTTGCATAGAAGATTGTGGCCGTTGCATAGAAGATTGTGGCCGTTGCATAGAAGATTGTGGCCGTTGCATAGAAGATTGTGGCCGTTGCATAGAAGATTGTGGCCGTTGCATAGAAGATTGTGGCCGTTGCATAGAAGATTGTTGCAGTTGCATTGAAGATTGGGGCAGATTCACAGCAGTTGCATAGCATATCGGGGTTAGATTTTCTATGCACAGTTTCTATGCACTTGCGGCACGCAAGTACACCCGGTAAGTGCGCAAAATTCATCCAGATTACCTCCACGATCTTTGCGCACAGTTTTTTGATAACTTTTTCTATTGAACCTAAAGAATTGAAACCTGGTGTGCACCTAGGTCTACCCTTCATCTATCTGCACACATAAAATCAGATTGCTGATTTCTCCAGTTTTTTCGTAAAATCAAAGTATGCGGAAAATGCGCAAAGCCACCCTGTCCGACGCTATGTGTTTAATAGTGTTAAGAAACCGGATGTAATGAATTGGTATATTCGTGACTTCGTTGTTGGAATTTTAGTTTAAATGTATTACACACTCTTTATATGTTTAATGTTAACTTCCTGTGAGACTAGCTCATCTATATTAATTACCTATTGTTTAACAAACAATGTATTACTTTTATGAGAAACGGATTTAAGGTCTAAAGTCCATTACAAGTTCCGGTGAGTGTTAAATATCACCGCAGGTCAATTCTTTAGCTAGTCGGTTCTTTACATTACTCAGTGAGAGATGTGTTCCACTCATCTCTCCAATAGACTTCTATCTGTATAACATATTACTCTTTAAATAAACTCTATGTCTTAACGTTGTTAACCCACTGTAATTTAACCTAATTCTAACAGGTTATGGGCCCAGAGAACGATAAGAGTTTATAAATCAAATTATGTTTAAACAATTTAGAAGTTAATTACAGTAATCAAGTAAAACGAAGTACAGTGAAAAAAGTGTTAAACTAAATGAAACATATACGCACGAACGTTTGTGTAAGCATATCTTGCTAATGCTCTATTGAGGTCAATAATACTGACTGCTTTAGTGACATGTACTTGTTTTTATAGTATAATTATTTATTATTCTGTGCGGAAGAGGTGTCAAGAGAGGTCACAAATTACCTTTAAATCTGTGACCTTATCCTTTGGTAAACAGTCTTTCAACAAAAGGTTCTTGCGAACTAAGACTTGTGTTGTTGTTCCAATTGAATATTAATAATTATATTCAGTGAAGTTATTCTTATGAATTAGAATAATTTTAAAATATCAATTCAGTTAAACAGTAAATCAATTTAACTGCTTTGTTTGTTTATGTTTGTTAAGTATTGAATGAAAATAAATACTTGAAAACATGTCTTCAAATAAGTTACCGGGGATTGTTCCCCTAGACGGAAATAATTCCTAAAACTCCTGAACAAAATGGGTTAGCTGAAAGATTTAATAGAACTATTATGGAAAAAGTTAGATGTATGTTATCTGATTCAGGAATTGATAAGGAATTCTGGGGTGAAGCACTATATACTGCAAATTATCTTAATAATAGATGCATTAATTCATTTTTAGTAAATAAAACTCCATATGAAGCTTTAAATCTTAGAAAACCTAATGTAAGTCATGTAAAAGTTTTTGGATGCACTGGGTATGCGCATATTTCTCGAGATGAACGATCAAAATTAGAAAATAAAGCTACCAAATGCCTGTTTATTGGGTATGGCACTGTTACTAAAGGGTATAAGATGTATGATGTTGAATCTTAAAGAATCTTCTTTTCCAGGAATGTAACCTTTGATGAATCAGTTTCATCTAAGATTGAGAACCCTCAACCGATTGAGACCCCTCAACCGATTGAGACCCCTACCTCTCCACTGGTGTTCCCTTCAGAAGATTCAGAACCTGCAGGGCCTGAGAATCAAACTCCTGACAATATTCCTCAAATAATCCTCCCTGAGGCGCAACCTGTACCAGCTATCAGTCCTGATGAGGATCTTAGACGATCGTCTAGAATTCGTCGAGCTCCTGTTAGATACGGTAGTTGGGAGTATAGCCATGATCAGTTTGAGGAGGAGGGTTTATTAGTAAATGGGAATATCAATATCGAACCTAGGTCGGTATCTGAGGCTCTTAATAGCGGTTCTGAATCCTCTAAATGGAAACATGCCATGGAGAGGGAATTAAATGCTTTTAGAGAAACAAAGTTTTTGAACTAGTAAAACCTACCTCAGACTTAAACATCATTAACTCTAAATGGGTGTTTAAAAAGAAAAAAGGATCTGATGGTAGAGTGTCTTCATATAAAGCTAGATTAGTCGCTCAGGGTTTTTTACAGAGACCTGGAATCGACTATGATGAAATTTTTGCTCCTGTAGTTAGATTCGAATCGGTGCGAACCATGTTATCTTTAGCTACTAAACAAAAATTATTTGTACATCATTTGGATGTCAATTCAGCTTTTTTAAATGGGGATCTCAAAGAAAACGTTTATATTAGACAGCCTCCTGGCTATGCTATTCCAGGAAAAGAAGATTTAGTATGTAAACTAAATAAATCTATGTATGGGTTAAAACAATCACCCAAATGTTGGAATGATACTTTGGATGCATATCTTAAATCCTTAGGATTTATTCAGTCCTCTTGTGACTCATGTATTTATGTTAAAGTAATCAATAACTCACCCTGCTTCATTTCTGTGTATGTAGATGATATTATTGTAGCTTGTAAGAACTATGATGACCTGACTAAAATCAAGACTGATTTAAGTGCTAAATTTGAGATGAAAGACTTAGGAAAATTATCCTATTTCTTAGGCATAAAAGTCGTACAAGACGAAAATAAAATATCATTAAATCAATCTTCATTTGTCAACGAGTTATTAGATAGATTTGAATTCAATAATTGTAAACCTGTTTCAACCCCTGCTGATGTTAATTCTCATTTGGAACCAACTACTGATGATTGTGAACTAGTAGATAAAACTAAATATCAGTCAGCTGTAGGTGCCTTACTGTATCTATCTACTAAAACTAGACCGGACATAACTTATGCAGTTGGAAATGTCTCTAAATTTTGTTCCAATTCAAACACTAAGCACTGGTCTGCAATTAAGAGAATATTTAGATACCTAAAGGGCACACCTGATCTTGGCATTACCTATGGTAATGAAGATTCTGAGTTGATAGGTTATTCTGATGCCGACTGGGCAGGTAACAGATTTGATAGGAAAAGTACTTCTGGCCAATGCTTTCTGTTAAATACTTCCATTATTTCTTGGCGCTCTGTGAAACAGTCATGTGTTGCTTTATCAACGGCTGAAGCTGAATATGTTTCCCTCTCTGGTGCCTCCCAAGAAGCTGTATTTCTAAATAAATTACTATTAGATCTTAAAGTATCTAATAAGAATCCTATAGTTTTGTTTGAGGATAATCAGTCAGCTATTTGTATTGCTAAAAATGCTAAAAATCATCCTAGATCGAAACACATTGATATTAAATTTCATTACATTAGAGATCTTGTTGCTTCAAACACAATTAAACTTGTGTATTGCCCCAGTGAAACTATGCTTGCTGACATATTCACTAAACCGTTGCCTACTGATAGATTTACCAAATTAGTTGAATTAATAGGCATGAAAAATATATAATGTCGTGTGAGGAGGAGTGTTGGAATTTTAGTTTAAATGTATTACACACTCTTTATATGTTTAATGTTAACTTCCTGTGAGACTAGCTCAGCTATATTAATTACCTATTGTTTAACAAACAATGTATTACTTTTATGAGAAACGGATTTAAGGTCTAAAGTCCATTACAAGTTCCGGTGAGTGTTAAATATCACCGCAGGTCAATTCTTTAGCTAGTCGGTTCTTTACATTACTCAGTGAGAGATGTGTTCCACTCATCTCTCCAATAGACTTCTATCTGTATAACATATTACTCTTTAAATAAACTCTATGTCTTAACGTTGTTAACCCACTGTAATTTAACCTAATTCTAACATTCGTCCAGTTTGTTTTTAAATTTAGTATCATTTAATATGATTATTGGTTATAATCCAAAATATGATTAATTTAATTAACCATTATTCTAAATACTCTGTTTATATTCATTGAATAGCAACGACTTATTCTATATAACAGTTCTAGTTCAAGTTTGAGACATGTCTGAGTCTGATATACCTACTCATAGCGAGTCATCCTGACGGCCGTTTTGTTTACAAACTATTCATAGGTCACTGTATTTATATATTTTATATCTTACGTTTTTTAAACCTTTATAAATTCGTACTTATTACAATTTAACCAGAATAATAATTACTACCACCTATTTAATCATTACAATCAAAATATGTCCATCCTAATTTATTTCAATGTATTTACAGTTGCTCTGCGTCCGTCTGAACTGGTTACGTTTTCAATTTATTGTTGTCTGCTGCTGTTAAACTTAAGAAGACACTTTATACAAAATTTTATAGTTATGATGATCTTCATCGTATCCTTTTTCCAACAATAAGAAACGTTATAAGTAATTGATTGATAAAATTGATAAAAATAAGACATTTCAATAGTATCGGTGGAATAGGCCATTTTGGATTATTATTTGCCGATCCGATACTTAAAAAATGGCCGATATGACTAATACCAATAGTATCGGTACAGCTCTATTATAAACGCTACTGACACGATGGAGCTATCATTAGAAAGCCTTGCCCTCTAAGAGCTGTAAGTTCCCGTAGGAAAACCAACTATTGGTGGACCACTGAACTGGCGGCCTGGAGGAGACAGATCAAATCGGCTTGGAACAGATCATCCAACACGGATGCTCAGAGTGCTTGGGATAATTACTGAAAACTTAAGCGTGTATATATATCTATGATTCACAGAGCTGAAAGGAGTTCCTGGCGGAACTTCTGAAGCAGTTACGAAAACATACACAATTCTAACAGAGTCAGTAAGTTACTTTAAGGAGTAAGGAAGGTACAACTAACGTTTTACGTAAAACTGACAGTGTTAGAGGATATCAAAGGTTTAGGGTGATAATTTAATAAATCTGAAAGTTATATAAAATAGCATTATTAAAAATATAAATCTGTAATTAAAAAATAGTATTATCAAAAATATAAATCTGTAATTGAAAAATAGTATTATTGAAAATGTAAATCTGTAATTAAAAAATAGCATTATTAAAAATGTAAATAGCATAAATTGTAAATCTGAAATTTAAGAAATATAGAACATAGTTTACTTCATGGGAAATGTCAAAGTCAGAGTCAGTCTTAATCTAGAAGTGATACAGTGTGGACCTAAGTAATGTGCTTGGATTTAACTTTAATTTGTGCTCAACTAGTGATAATAATTGTGTAGTATTTTTCAGAGACTTAGGTATGATAAGTTGTTGTTGTAGCTATTATTAAAAGTGTTTAACAGTTTAAGGAGGGAAGTGTCTACTCTCTAGCATTTATCAAGACCAGGGTAAGAATACTCTTTTTAGATAGTTTATTTATGATTCATATATTTGTAATAGGATGTGTTATTAAATTAGATTATTTCATTTGTTGCAGCCTGGTTTGTGATTATGTGTTGACATCTAATAAATTGAAGCAAACGAAAGATTTTACTTGCATCATCTATCTACTACAATAGTTTTCACCTAACAAGGAATAGTTCAATAAAACAACAATCAACAATAGCATTTATTAACTTCAGCCTACAATAGACCAATTCATAATTACAACTCTAATGTTTGGGAACACGGCCCCCCAACATTAAATGGTGCCGTGACTAAAAACCGAAGGTACAGAATATCATTGCTGCTTACTTGTTCCTATTTAGAAGAGATCTCTTACCTTGCTTCATAGCTGGTTTGACCTGAAACAGAGAAGATGGTTGTTGATTTGGAAGATTTAGATGGACAAGATGGAGATTATGAGGCAATACAAGAAAATTGGAGTGTGACGAAACAGTTCTTATGTGATATTCAAAAGAAAACTGAATGTGACATGGATGAAAGGACTAAGGAATTGATTGGTACAATAAATCAGGAATTGAAGATGTATGTAGAAAAATCAACCGGTGCAATTCCTAAAGAAATGAGAAAGGAAGAAAAAGTGTGTGAGATTAAGATGGAAGAAAAGACTAAGAAGAAAGAAAAATCAGCAAGAAACAAGAAAGAGAAAGAAGACACAGATACTGAAGAGTCGTCACCTAGTGAAAAAGAGTCTTCATCTTCATCCAGTTCACAGTCTAGCTCAGATAGTTCCATTGCTGTCAAGAAGCAAAAGAAGAAAAAGAGTGAACATAGAGAAGAAACTGTAGCATTTAGCAAACTGATAAGAAAGCTAGATCATAGAATTGTACCTAAACTTGAGAGTTTTGATGAACAGGCAGGACAAGATCTAGTGGTGTACTTGAAGAAATTTGAAAGTTACTGTAAGGATAACTACAGGGGTGGAAAGAGTTTTTGGCTGAATGAATTGGAAGAGCGTTTGAATGGCCAAACACTAGAAACCTTCAAAGCAATGAAAGATGCAAGTGATGATTATGATGATATGAAGAAGAAGTTAGTGGATTGGTACAAGGAAGAAAAGATAAACAGGAAGGTAAAAGCAAGGAAAAGTTTCAAGAATATAAAGATGAAGAGAGGAGAATCATTAATTGTGTATTCGAATAGAGTCCAATCGATGTTCAAACAGGCTTATCCCAGTAAAGATACTATGCATAGTGGAACTCTTATCAACAAACTCACAGAAACCATTCCAAAGTCTGCTCAAGCAAAACTAGACCCACAGATAGTGCAACACAAAATGACAAATACAAGAATGAGTTGGAATAAGGTCCAAAAATGTCTAAGAATGTGTGATGTCGATGAAAGAAGAGGGGAAAGCAGTGATGAAGAAGAAATTGTCATCAACTTAGGAGGACCAAGGAGAGAATGGAATGAAAATGATGACAGAGAGAAGAAATGGAATATTAACAACTATAGTAATTACAAACAAGGTAACTACCAAAGAGATAATTTCTATAACAGAATGCCGACAAATCGTTATCATTCTGGACAGAGAAAAGCGCCAACCAAAGAAGAGTATGAATCCTCTAATGTAACACGTTTCAGAAAGTTGAATGAGATGTGTAGTTTCTGCAACAGGTTCGGGCATAATGAACAGAATTGCAGAAAGAAAGCTAAAGTGTGTTTCAACTGTGGAAAAGGTGGACATTTTGCAAGAGAATGCTGGGTTTCACAGAGCAGAAGAAATGAACGTGGAACATCAGGAAGAAATCAATCAAAATCACCTGGAAAAGAAGAGAATGGGTACAATGGAAACAGAAGCCAGAGTCAACATGTGAAATGGGGAAATTTAAATTCAAAGAATTTAAACTATTCACCTCTAGTGTAAATGAGGCTATGCTGGAGGAAGAAAAAGAAGGTGAAATACAGTCCTCAGAAGTGGAATTCAAGAATAGGGAGAACCAACATGACAGAACAAGTGAAAAAAAGGAAGGTGAGACTGAACTAATTAGTCAGTATATAATAAATGCCTTAATTCCATCTAAACTGTTCATGATTGATGTATCACTAAGTAATTTTATAGCAAGTGCAATGTTGGATAGTGGGACGTCATTCTCTTTTGTAAAGAAATCTATAATGGATAATTTGAAATGTGATGTCAATGTGAATATGAAAAGAGAAATAATAGGGTATGGAGGTCACAAACTAACTACAGAAGGAGAAATAGATACCGAGATTAGCATTGCAGATTTGAAATTAAACTGTAGGATGAATGTGATAGAAGATAGAAATATGAAATATGACCTAATTTTGGGTTTGAATTTTCTGAAAGATAACTGTGTTGAGATAGACTTGGCGAAAAGGACAGTCAAGATAGGAAGAAAGGATAAAATAAATGCCATATTTTGCATGGATAGTAACTATAAGATAAAAGAGGCTATTTATAACAACATCCCAGTTTATGCTACAGAAGAGAAGACTATAAAGGCAAATGATGATTGTTTGATAAGTATAGCTAGTGAAAATACTTTGTCTAAAAATGCAGATTTCTTTTTTGAAGGCATAGTAAAGGAAGGAGTTAGCATTCATCAGGGCATTGTGTCTGATCTAAACCAGAGAGTTATATGCCAGAATGTAACTAGAAAGTCCAAGAGAATAAAGAAGAATGAGCAGGTGGGACATATATCAATGCTAGTAGAAGATGTGATAAATTCTCTACAGGATGATAATTGGACTGCACAACTATTAAGGGAACGGATAGATCTAGGAGAAGAGCTATCTAGTGATGAAAAGTCAGGAGTCTACGAGATGCTGGAGAAAGCACAGAAGGCATTAAGTTTGGGTGATAGTGACATAGGAGAGGCAAATGTGAGTCCACACCATATAGAACTTAATTCGTATTCTCCAATTTGGCAGAAGCCTAGATCCTTTTTCAGAGCCAATCAACCAAGAAATTGAAGCCCAGTGTCAACAGCTTTTGAGTGACGACATAATAGAATACAGTGATTCTAACTGGTCTTCACCTGTAGTGCCGGTAAAGAAGCCAGATGGAAGCTTGAGACTGTGTATAGACTACAGAAAACTGAATGCTGTAACAGAGTCACAGAACTTTCCTATGCCAAGTCTAAACAAGTGTCTGTACAAAGCAAACAAAATGAAGTACTTTACAACACTTGATTTAGTGAAAGGGTACTACCAAGTTAAACTGTCAGATGAGAGTAGAGATTTAACTGCATTCAGTACCTCGAAAAATCACTTTCACTTCAAGCGACTTCCCTTTGGCTTGAAAAATGCTGCAATCGCCTTTCAACGTATGATGCAGCAGATTATTTCGCCTGTCAAGTCAAATAATGTGATAGTATATATTGACGATATACTAATAATGTCAGAAACCTATGAAGAACATCTGAAGTTAGTGGAAAAGGTGCTAGGAACATTGTCCAGATATAATGTCAAAATTAAAGTAAAAAAGTGCAAATTTTTCAAGAAATGTGTGCAATTCCTGGGACATATGATCAGTACAGAAGGAATCAGGAAATGTGAAGAATATGTTAAAAAGGTGCGAGAATGCCAAAGACCTACAACTGTGACAGAACTTCGCAAATTCTTGGGCCTTGTCAACTTCCAGAGGAAATTCATCCCAAGGTGTTCCGAAATAATGAAATCTCTATCAGAAGTTACAGGTGGTCCCAAGAAAGCCAAGATTGAATGGACTGATGAGAGGAATCGAGCTTTTGAAAGACTGAAAGAAGAGATAGAAAGGGATGTCACTCTAACTTATCCAGACTATAGTGAAACTGCAGAACCTTTGGAACTTTATGTTGATGCATCTGGCAGTGGAGCAGGAGGTTGCTTAGTTCAGCGACAAAATGGTGAAAAGAAGGTAATAGGATATGGCTCTATGTGTTTCTCTACAACTCAGTGCAGGTATTCTACTATAGAAAGAGAATTAGCAGCTATACAGTGGGGATGTGAGAATTTTAGATCGTTTTTGTTTGGAGTTCAGTTCATGTTGTTTACTGATCATAAACCTCTTGTATACATGAATAATATGGCAATTCACAGCTCACGAATACAAAGGACTCTAGACCATTTGGCAGAATATGACTTCCTAATCAAATACATACCTGGTACAGAGAACACTGCAGCTGATTTCTTATCTCGTATTGAAGAGAGAATGTAGACGACGACTTTCAAGAAGGACTGCCAAAAGAATTCAAAGTACCAGAGAAGATGGAAGGTGGTGGAAACTCAATGTTCAAGGCTCTGCTGTCTGCTATGAGTTTCGTCTGTGAAGAGGAAGAACTGCCGAAAGACCATCTGGAAATGAGAAAAAATGTGATTAATCAACTAATAACTGAACCTGCAAAGTATAAGTTGGTAAATAATAAGCATGAAAAAAGAAAACTGAAGGTTATGCTCAATGATGATCAACTACCTTGCACTGAGGCAATATTAGCAGCTTCACATTTATATGGTATTGAAATCAGAGTGTACCATAATATAAAAACACCAGTTGTGTATAAAGCTCATATTGGTAATTGTAAAAAAAATTGTGAATTTACAATGCATATCTTATATACATTATAATCCAATCTATACAAAGAAAGATGTGGAAATAAATGTAAGTAATAGATGGATTAATGATATTGATAGTATTCCTGAAATTACTAGTCTCTATGAACAGCTTGATCTGAATTGTGCAAACTTATTTACAGAAGATTTTACAGAGAGAAAATGTGCACATTCTAGTTTGAACTCTAGTACAGAAATTACTTATAATGGTAAAAATTTGTGTGCTCTCATAGATACAGGGGCACAGATCAGTTTAATTGGAGATGAGACATGGAAAGGGGTGATGAAGGGAAATGAAAGTGTAACCAAAGATAAATCACTAAGGTTAGTAGGAATAGTGGGAGAAAAGAAGGAATGTTTAGGCATTGTGCACCTAGCAATCAGATTTGAGGGTTTAGAAGATATGAAAAATTTTCCTTTTGCCATTGTTAAGCAATCAGATTTGCCGTGTTGCATGCTTATTGGTTTAAATTATTTAGAAAGTCTGGGTAGAAAGGTAAACTTTGGTAATTCACAAGTTACATGGAGTGATGGTAGCAAGTTAATATTCAAAACTGATGTGGATATTGCTTTTGGAAGAGAACAGTGGACTCTAACTAATGTTGAAGTGGAAGATGAAGCTACTGCCCCGAAAGTGACATTCAGAATTGAGAAGGAGGAATTAAAGAAAATGTAGGAATCCAATCATGCAATCCGCACTCTTCGAGGTAAAATTGAAAGAAAGATTGAAACCAAATTGTGGAAAGCACCTTCAATTAAACAATTCTCGAGGTATGTGAGTAATTTGACATTTGAAAATGATATTCTGATAAAATCTGATTTGGACTATAAAGCTGTTGTAGTATCGTATTCATTTCTGGTTGAGATTGTTAATAAAGTGCATAGTAAATTAGCACACATTGGAAGGAAAAAGCTTGTTGAGGTTGTAAAGAGGCATTTCTGGCATCCTGCACTTGAGACAGTAGCTAGAGAATTATGCAGATGTTGTCACTATTGTCAAACAAATAAAGTTAATAGATTGAATGACTCACCTCCAACACTAAAGATAGATTCTCAGTATCCTTTTAATATTGTTGCTATTGACCTTTTGAAGTTCCCCAGATCCAAAGCAGGTTTTGAGATGGCATTGGTTTGTGTGGATCACTGTTCCAAGTGGATGATGGCGGTACCAGTCAGAAACAAATCTGCTATGACTATAGCAAAAACTCTGAAATATCAAATCATGCCCAATCTGATTAAAATTCCTGTAAACATTCTAAGCGACAATGGAATGGAGTTCAGAGGAGAGCCAACTGAAAGGGTATTAGAAGAGTTTGGTATAAAACACCTATATACGTCTCCATATACACCTTCTTCAAATGGAGCAGTTGAACGTCTGAATAGAACTCTGTTGGGATTGGTGAAGGCATTAGTAGGTGATATGAGTGAATGGGACCAAGTGTTGTCGAGAGCTATAATTTTGTACAACAATACTTACCACAGTCAGCTACACATGTCACCATCAGACTACCTCATGAAAAATAGTCATGCTAGCCAAGAAGTTCTACCTATTGATAATCATGCATGTGAAATGTGGAAGGAAGGTAATCCGAACTTCAAATCCTTTGATATTAATCAAAAAGTTCTGAAAGAAATAAAGAGAGTAGGGGATAGAGTTGGCTACAAATTAATGCCTAAGTTTGAGGGACCATTTTTTATTAAGAAGATACAGTCTAACGGATTGTCATATGAAATTGCAAAGCCAGGGGAGCCATTCAAACTGTTTAAATGTCACCATAAAAAACTAAGGGCATATAATGAACTACCTGAAGGTTTGAGGAAGTTCATTTCAGAAGAGTGTGAAGAAGACCATGAAGAAGAATACATGATGAGAGAGAATAACCAAACTAATAATAAAGAAAAGGAGTATGAATGTTTGCTGTGGAGTGATACAGACTCTCAATCATCATTTGAAGGTTTCCCCCAGATATCAACAAGTGAATCTGAAGGTAGTGTGTTAGACACAGAAGATACAAGAAAGAAGGGCAAGAATCAATGTAAAAACTTGAAAAGTAGTAGACAAAGAAATAAGAAGATGAATAGTAATGAGAAAGATCTAGAAGAAGGAAGAATAAATTCAAGACACTCTAACGAAGAAGAAAGTGGTAAAGAAAATGAGGCAATTTCATTACAAACATTTCAAAGCTCAGTGATGGTGAACAATGGAGAATACAAGAGATCAACTCCTATAAATGGTAACGATGTAAATATTATTGAACATATGAAAAATAATATAATTGATTTCTCTTTGTCCACATTAGAAAAAACTATTTCTGAGCATGAAGATGTCTTACTGGTAGTGGAAAATGAACAGAAGAGTTTGAGTTCACTAATGAGCGACCTGTCCGTTCACATGAATGAGGCTTTCATGGAGACTAACGAGGAGGAAAACAGCACTGTCTGTGACTACAGTGGTTTCTCGGGGTCCTCATCATTTCGGAGTCAGATTGATGGTAGATTAGATGAGTTGAAAAGGATTGTGGCTGAAGGGAGAAATAGCATTGCTGAGAACAGAGAGAGAAGTAGATGCTTAAGAAGAGAGTTATGGGATTGGAGGAGAACGCAAAGCTTCAATTTGACTGCAGAAAACACCACCTTGGGCCAAGTGGAAGGTGAAACAAGTGTACTTCTTGCAGATCGAATGACCAGCACTCCAAGAAGGCGACAATCTGTGAATACTGATGCCCAAACCCAACAAATACCTACTCGACAGTATCAGCTCAGAAGCAGGAATGGTAAAATTAATTATAAATAGGATATGTTGTATTGTAGAAATTGTTTTGATAGCTAGGTATTATTTTAAAAATTTAGTAAACATTTCCTTTATGATTATAAGAAATTTATTAGTTTTTCCTCTAGTAAAAACTAGGAGGGGAGGCATGTTAGAGGATATCAAAGGTTTAGGGTGATAATTTAATAAATCTGAAAGTTATATAAAATAGCATTATTAAAAATATAAATCTGTAATTAAAAAATAGTATTATTAAAAATATAAATCTGTAATTGAAAAATAGTATTATTAAAAATGTAAATCTGTAATTAAAAAATAGCATTATTAAAAATGTAAATAGCATAAATTGTAAATCTGAAATTTAAGAAATATAGAACATAGTTTACTTCATGGGAAATGTCAAAGTCAGAGTCAGTCTTAATCTAGAAGTGATAC
Source organism: Caprella mutica (assembly GCA_947561585.1). Taxonomy (NCBI): domain Eukaryota; kingdom Metazoa; phylum Arthropoda; class Malacostraca; order Amphipoda; family Caprellidae; genus Caprella; species Caprella mutica. The sequence goes on from CANNZV010003771.1 coordinate 40,831, forward strand.
AGTGTGGACCTAAGTAATGTGCTTGGATTTAACTTTAATTTGTGCTCAACTAGTGATAATAATTGTGTAGTATTTTTCAGAGACTTAGGTATGATAAGTTGTTGTTGTAGCTATTATTAAAAGTGTTTAACAGTTTAAGGAGGGAAGTGTCTACTCTCTAGCATTTATCAAGACCAGGGTAAGAATACTCTTTTTAGATAGTTTATTTATGATTCATATATTTGTAATAGGATGTGTTATTAAATTAGATTATTTCATTTGTTGCAGCCTGGTTTGTGATTATGTGTTGACATCTAATAAATTGAAGCAAACGAAAGATTTTACTTGCATCATCTATCTACTACAATAGTTTTCACCTAACAAGGAATAGTTCAATAAAACAACAATCAACAATAGCATTTATTAACTTCAGCCTACAATAGACCAATTCATAATTACAACTCTAATGTTTGGGAACACGGCCCCCCAACAACAGTATGTACATTTCTAGATCTAGCGAAACCCTGTAGTTCATGATGTCCGTGCACTATCCCGGTAGTGTAAGGATAGACCATGACTCATCCTTTAACCTGCCAAAACTGAGCTGGTACCTGGAGCAACGCGAGTGCTGTCTTTATCCCGAAACCAGGGAAACCCTCGTATCTGAAGGCTAAGTCTTTTAGGTCGATCACTCTGACCTCTTTCTTCCTGAAAGGCATCTATTGACTTTAGCAGACTTGTCAACTATATGGGGGATTCAGCACAGCTTTGAGTCCAGAGTCACTCCGAGGTAAGTTACTCTGTCCATGAGTCGAATTTCTAGTCCCATAAGTCTTAAGGGGCGATACTTCCATTTGCGTTTCCATGTAAACATAGTAAAAGTTTTATTGCTGCACAAGGATTGTCCAGATTCTCTGGCCCAATCCTCAACAGTCATAAAACCTTCCTGAACTCGTTCACTAATAGTAAAAGAGTCTATTCCAGTTGATAGCAGGAGTACATCATCAGCTTAAGCCTGTGCATAATTTCCTGAGAAGTTCACTCATCACCAGATTGAATAAGAGTGGTGAGAGAACTCTTCCTTGTGAAGTACCCCTAGTCAAATGAACCGAGATGCTATAATCACCAAGAGTAGCAGTGACCCTTTGGCTCTTAAGCATCCCCATGATCCAAGTGACATTGAATAAAGCGGACCTTATAGCCGCCAGAGAGAGGTTGCTGAAGGCACCTTCAATATCCAAAAATAGGGCAAGGGCTAGTTGTTTGTTGAACATTGCTTTTCAAGTTTTTGAACAAAGGCATGCAGGGCTGCATCGGTCGAGTGGCTCTGTTTGAAAGCAAACTGATTTAAGTGCATTTTTAGGTTGAGTCTGCCAGTAGACCAGTCTCTCCAAAACTTTGATTATGATCTGATCTGGTAGAGAATTATGATCTAATCTGGTAGAGGATTATGATCTAATCTGGTAGAGGATTATGATTAGTGATGGGACGATACAAAGATTTTTAACGATTTCGATTCTATCCAAATGTACCGATTCTCAATACCTGATTGTTTTTATTGGGCTAGATATTTGCTACCTAATGGTACCTTACCAAGTACCATATTGAATCTTCAATATATTAATAATTCTATAAGTAAATTTTTACTTAGTAGTGTTTACAAATAGGCTGAAACTTGTATATTAAAGCCATAAAGGTTTTATTGAAACTGTTTTAACACATTAGTTTTCATTTTATTGAGTAATCATTAAAGGTCATCTTCAGGCTCTAGAAATAATGAGTTTATTAAATAATATTGTAGAAGAACTAAGGTCTAGGATCATTAATCTGCAAACCGCATAAAATTTAGTTCAGTATATATTTTTTTCTATTATTCTATATGCTTTTAAATAAAGTTAATATTCTGATTGTAACAATTGTACGAAACACTTATCTGACACTGAAGAATGTGATTGTACACTCTTGATTTGATTTCCAATTTGAATTTTATAAACAAAAAATGCATTTTCGGGCTTTTATTTGAGATTTAAATTGTTTCCTGGAGTATAAAAACGTTTCTATAATTAATTTATCTAATATTTTACCTTTACTGTAATATTTAATAGTGAATTGATAATACCTTCCCAGTTGGCATTCAAAACAAACGATGTAGCTACATTCTTTTCCTTCTGACTGAAAATTAGCAAGTCGGAAGTAAAATTGGTTTTGTAGAGTATTTAATATAAAAATCTTTAAAGCCATATAAAATTAGCCAAAAATATGCCTTCACATTTCATGGGGTGTGCAGCGAAATTATTAGAAGCATAAGCCTCCTTGATTTAAATGATAAAAATTGCTTGGCGGGGACTTTTAATGTAAATACTTATTTAATAATAAATAAAAACCTAAATTAAGTGGATAGTTAGACTATTGGAAGTCTGGAATATATTTAATTTAATTGAAATTACGGTACAAGATATTATTTAACTAGTCACTAACTTATTAGGCAATGTTCACCTCATCTAGAAATACTTACACTACATTTTAAGTTTTACAGGAAATAAATACCTATTATCATGTTACATATAATACACAAATAATCGATTTAGGTATCAATATCGCCCTAAAATTTTGAACTTCGATTCCCGATAGTTTGAAAACCCCCGATTCTCCAATTATTCCGATACGATTCCGATTAGTCGTCCCATCACTAATTATGATCTAATCTGGTAGAGGATTATGATCTATTCTGGTGGTATATTCTATGTCATCAAATTATGACTGGCCTAGAAATGATTTATAATAACAGTTCTTTACTTTTCAGATTGTAGGCATTAATTTTATGTTTGTGCTTCATTTAGTTATATTATTTAAAAATTGACGAGTCTTTCAGAAAATATTCACAATGAATAAAGATAGGGTAAGTTCTGTTTAACCTTATTTTATAACTCAAGCAAGTATACTGTAATGACTTATGGGGCTCTATTAGGTGGGGTTGAATTTCATAGCTAATTAACACTAATATTAGAATTTAAATTTTCAAGCAGAGTTAAAAATTTATACACAAACACTATTGGGCACTGAGATACAGAAAAGAACTGTGAAGTACAGACATGTTGAGAAATTCTGAGAGATCAGGGGGTTTTAGTGTATTTCCTGTAATGTATTACTGGTTTCACCTATCAGGTCTAGTTAAGTACTGATGCTTAAAAAGTTATGTTCTGAATTCTACTCCTAAGGATACGAATTGCTATAGGTTAATTATTTAACAGAACTGAAAAAATTGCTACAGAAATAAATAGCATTGATTAATTAATTCATCACATATACTAAATTTAATGACATTTTATACTAGTTTAGAAATTAGTAAATGTATTCAATGCAAACTACTTGAGAGTTATGATTCACTTTAGTGATTCTTTCTTTTAATATTCCATTCTTTCATGGAGGGTTCATCTCATTGGAATTTAAATCATTATTGTTCATTATCCTTTCTGACCTACATTGGATCCTAACTTGGCTAAAGCCTTAATATATTTATAACTAACTCTTGCAGTTAGTTTCTATAATTTCTATCTTGTTTTTTAAAAATATTAGATAATTTTTACATATTTTAGTTTTATTTTGCTCTATTCTAAAGTTGAAATGTACATTTTAGATTCCTGATGCCACAGCAAAAGAGAAGGAAGATGCTATTGCCAAAGCTAAGTCCCTCCATGTTCACCATCCTGGCATTGTATTTGTGCCAGGGGCAAAACTTCAAGTACAAGAAACCATTGATTTGAAATGGTATGATAATATTTGATTAGTAAAATAATTGCTAGCCACATCCATTGAGTTAGTATCAATTTAATGAAATTCTGCTAACTCCATTGACATTTTTCTTCCGCTGTTATATTTATGCAAGTAAATTTTCAGGTATGAGTGCAAAATAGTGAATGTAGATTGGGGTGAACTGGACATAGAGGTTCATTACCTCAAATGGGCCGATCGCTTCAATGAGTGGATGAAAATGGACTCCAAGAGAATCAAACCATCCAACAAGTAGGTTCACATTTGTCTATAATATTAATAATAAAGTTTATTGAAGATGCTATTAAAAAAATTACAAGTTTGTTGACCAAAAAAATAATACATTTTCTAATTTCAAACCAATAGCTATATACAAACAATTAATATCCTCAAGCCCATTATAGTAGCTAGAAGCCATTTACGGCATTTCTAACGGTGCACAGAACATTCTCGCTGAAATTGACCATTCTAAAATATAGAAGTTAGTCCCCATGGTGTCTATCCTGAAGCTGTCTTAGGTGAATAGAAGAGAAGGATAGTTGGGTCTCTTGGGCCCCAAGCTGTTGTAACTTGGATTATGAATGCTCTTTTTCATTTTTACCATGTTTATCATATTTTTAATGCTACTTGCAGTTTTAGAGGATAGCGCTAGGGTTATGCTCTTCAACTAAGGGATCTTAGATTTTTGTGTTGGGTAGGCTCATAAGTTTCCTTTACTGTCACCTCTTCATTTTCCTCTTCCATCCTTGAGTGCAGCCACCGTTCTTGTCACTTTTCGTCACATTCCTTGGTAAGTGACACAGAGTAGTTTTTCTGCATACATTAGATTTGTCAAAAACTGGTGGTAGATGACTTTGTTAAATGGGGGCCCCTTTCTGACTGCTTCTTCCAGTTCCTTGTACTTAGTATTCTTTTGACATCAACAACATGAACTTAGGTTCTGAATCAGACATTAAATTATATTAGAATTAATATTGAAAATATTTGTTTTCCTACGAGGTTCTTAGAAAATATTACACCAAACAATTTTAGTAGCTATATTCAGAGCATCTCTGAAATTCTAGGAATTCGTTTTCTTCACAGTCCAGACATAGCTTTGCCAAATGTTGGTTATTGTTTCACAGTATTTTTATTCTGTGAAATTTAAAATGATACCTAATTTGCTACAATTCAGCTCTCTTTGTTGTTAGTTTAAGAAGTTATGGTGACAGAAAATATAATACAGCTTTTATCAGATGAATCTACTTCATTTTGCAAATACATTATTATTGAAAATAATTGTTACTAATGTTCATGTACAGCAGAAGTATTGCTAGTGTGAAATTACCACTATATAATTAGCTATATGATCTTGCATGTTATATTTACCAACACTTTTGTCCCACTATTTAGACTGGAAGAACAGAATCCTTACCACATTGGAGACAATGTAATGGGCTACTGGGCAGTGGACCACAGAAACTACCCAGCAAAAGTTATCAAGATTGTGAGCAGCGGTGAGTGTGGATGTTACTATACAATATATGCTATAACTCTCTACAATACAAGCTATAACTCTCTACAAAACAGGCTATAACTCTCTACAATACAGGCTATAACTCTCAACAATACAGGCTATAACTCTCAACAATACAGGCTATAACTCTCAACAATACAGGCTATAACTCTCTACAATACAGGCTATAACTCTCTACAATACAGGCTATAACTCTCTACAATAAAGGCTATAACTCTCTACAATACAGGCTATAACTCTCTACAATACAGGCTATAACTCTCTACAATACAGGCTATAACTCTCTACAAAACAGGCTATAACTCTCTACAATACAGGCTATAACTCTCTACAAAACAGGCTATAACTCTCTACAAAACAGGCTATAACTCTCTACAAAACAAGCTATAACTCTCTACAAAACAGGCTATAACTCTCTACAAAACAGGCTATAACTCTCTACAAAACAGGCTATAACTCTCTACAAAACAGGCTATAACTCTCTACAAAACAGGCTATAACTCTCTACAAAACAGGCTATAACTCTCTACAATACAGGCTATAACTCTCTACAATACAGGCTATAACTCTCTACAATACAGGCTATAACTCTCTACAATACAGGCTATAACTCTTTACAATACAGGTTATAACTCTTTACAATACAGGTTATAACTCTCTACAAAACAGGCTATAACTCTCTACAATTTTTAACATGAACTTCTTCATGTGGTTTCAAAAGATTCTTTCGCAATTCCTGCTTAAGAAAATAATGTAAATCTATTTACTGCTCATATATTTATTTATACAATACTTTTGTAGCTTCTATTACCTTTTGCTAATCCCTTCATAATCAAGTCTCTACTCGCTTCTATCATGTAGCTAAATCATTTTAATATGCTTTCCACACAGATCAATGTCAAGTGAAATTCCAAGATGGTATCGTCAAAAATTTGAAATGCAACCAAATGTCCAAAATTCATGGGAGGGTAAGAGTCCAATGTAAAGAATATTCATTTTCTCTCGCCTATCTGATCGTTATTTATTATTTTCAAATAGAGTTAGTGCATTTCCTGTGTCTTTACAACCATATTACACTACAAATCTTCCCCCAGCCTCCCCCCGTAGAGATGCTGAGTCTTCCTTACGGTGCCCCCCACTCTGCCCCCCTTGTACCAGGGCAAACCTCCCAACAAACAACAGAAGAACAACCCACAGCCATCTACACCAAAGGTACGTCACTCTTCCTATACACATTTCGTAACCAAGAAACTCGGAGAGAATTTCCTTGACATCTATGATGCTCAGTTTGCTCACACAGCCTTAAATTGGAAGTTCTTTAATGGTCCCCTCCACTATAATTTTTATTTCTCTGTTCATCAGAACTAATGTTACTGATTATAAAACTACAAACCATTTCAAATTTGGTTGTCTATTTCGATTATAATATGTAATTCAAGTTTATTTTGTTATTTTATTCTTCCCTTCAAATTTCAAGCGAAGAAAAAGAAAGTTGGTTATCCGACATATTCTAAACAGTAACAAAGGCTTCCAAAGCTGATAGATACATTATAAATGGATACCTATACCACTACCTAAATACCACTACCCTAAAAAACATTAGGTGCCTAAATGTCCAATTACCATCAAATTACGCTAATGGGAGATAAAGTTTGTTTTACTATTGAATTTAATCGAAATGTCGTACAGTGATGGTTGAGTGTGAATAATATCTAAATTAATTTTTACGAATTAGCTAAATCAATTTCTCTTTTGTTAACTGTTATATAACCTCAGTTCTACAAATGTGAAGTATTTCTAGAGAAATATTAATTTTGAGTGTGAGGAACCTTTAAAGGTGCCTAGCATTTTGATTTTCTTTGTGTGCCTGTGTTAGGAGCAGTCATCTTTAGATTGATGAATAGACTTGCTTCCTATATTGCTAACACTGCCTCAGACTGATGAGACTTCACCACCCGCAGATACTTCTAAAAGAAACATTTTCAACGTGGAGATATACGAGGAGAAGAGAAAGCCGAAGAGGAAGGCAGAAGTAGCGGAGATGTTTGACAATCTAAAGAGAAGAAGATCCCTTCATGTGAGTCTCATATAATTCACCTTTTCAAGCGAGTTGCTAGAACTCAATCTTGAAAGGTTTATAAAAATCGAGAATTCATTTCCAGGAACTGGTGAAAACTAGACCAGACAATGAATTTGGTTGGTCCTGGTCTTTTACCCCAATTCTGATGTTGAATATACAACTACTATTCGAAAGATCGAATAATTAAATCCTTCAATTTTGAGTTTTGAAAATACTAACATTCCATTAAAAATAGAACCTTCCCCGTGAATTCCTAAGTTTCTTCATGCTGTACTTTTTTTCTACACAGCACCAAGATTGCTCTCAACCCAGTGCTTCTGCCACTACGAAGCCTTCTAGATCATCTGATATATTGCCCAGGCCTTCAGAAGGTAGCTACCTCACTATAACATGCAACATTAAATCTTTTAAAGAGTTTCAAGGAAAGTTACGAGTAGGTAAATCTTTGAAGAGAAAACTGCTTAATTTCTAGCAACTGTTAATGTGTGATATGTTTCTAGCCTCTAACAGGACATCCCTGCGTAAGACACAGTCGAGAAAGAGTGTCACGCCCTCAGTGCCTCTATCTACTTTGCCTCCTAATGATGAGGACCTGACCAGCAAGTGGCTACAGCACACAGCCTGTGAGTAATACCTACCTGTAGTGGTAGTAATAGACTAGTAGCTAGTATTTACCTCTATAATTCTGTCAACTCATTTTACTAATAAGTCGAAGCTATTACAATTATACTTAGGATTCCTATAGAATTTAATATTTAATGGAATTATATGCATGAATTTATCCCTTCAAAATTATTTCTTCATACTTTATTTCCATAATTTAGAAACTGAAATGAAAGTGTGAATTAATCAGTAATGGTTTATATGATCAAATTTAAAAAAACGAGTAGCAAGTAGCTATAGCTAGCTTTATGAGAATGATCTGAAAATAGTGTAGAACACTTTACAGTTATATCTTACCCCTGTCACACACATCAGTCTCTAGAAGAGAGTTCGTACAAATTAAGGCTCAGTTCAAAGAAAAATTGTAATTAGCTAGTAGCTACTATTCACTTTCTGTGATAGGTAATCCTTCCAATTATTGCTATGTGAATAACAGAATAAATATTAAATAAATAAATATTGTACATTCTGATAAAGACAGTATCACTCGTTGTCATTTATATAAAGGGTAGATGTTTGTAATAATTTCTAAGCACATCATTTGTACCTCTAACTAACGTTGCTTTGAAAGCATAGAGTAGCAATGACTAGTTGTTAGTGTTCGTAACAGCATAGAGTAGCAATGACTAGTTGTTAGTGTTCGTAACAGCAGAGAGTAGCAATGACTAGTTGTTAGTGTTCATAACAGCAGAGAGCAGCAATGACTAGTTGTTAGTGTTCGTAACAGCATAGAGTAGCAATGACTAGTTGTTAGTGTTCGTAACAGCATAGAGTAGCAATGACTAGTTGTTAGTGTTCATAACAGCAGAGAGTAGCAATGACTAGTTGTTAGTGTTCATAACAGCAGAGAGTAGCAATGACTAGTTGTTAGTGTTCATAAAAGCAGAGAGCAGCAATGACTAGTTGTTAGTGTTCGTAACAGCATAGAGTAGCAATGACTAGTTGTTAGTGTTCGTAACAGCATAGAGTAGCAATGACTAGTTGTTAGTGTTCGTAACAGCAGAGAGTAGCAATGACTAGTTGTTAGTGTTCGTAACAGCAGAGAGTAGCAATGACTAGTTGTTAGTGTTCGTAACAGCATAGAGTAGCAATGACTAGTTGTTAGTGTTCGTAACAGCAGAGAGTAGCAATGACTAGTTGTTAGTGTTCGTAACAGCAGAGAGTAGCAATGACTAGTTGTTAGTGTTCGTAACAGCAGAGAGTAGCAATGACTAGTTGTTAGTGTTCATAACAGCAGAGAGTAGCAATGACTAGTTGTTAGTGTTCATAACAGCAGAGAGTAGCAATGACTAGTTGTTAGTGTTCATAACAGCATAGAGTAGCAATGACTAGTTATTAGTGTTCATAACAGCATAGAGTAGCAATGACTAGTTGTTAGTGTTCATAACAGCAGAGAGTAGCAATGACTAGTTGTTAGTGTTCGTAACAGCAGAGAGTAGCAATGACTAGTTGTTAGTGTTCATAAAAGCAGAGAGTAGCAATGACTAGTTGTTAGTGTTCATAACAGCAGAGAGTAGCAATGACTAGTTGTTAGTGTTCATAACAGCAGAGATTAGCAATGACTAGTTGTTAGTGTTCATAACAGCAGAGAGTAGCAATGACTAGTTGTTAGTGTTCATAACAGCAGAGAGTAGCAATGACTAGTTGTTAGTGTTCATAACAGCATAGAGTAGCAATGACTAGTTATTAGTGTTCATAACAGCATAGAGTAGCAATGACTAGTTGTTAGTGTTCATAACAGCAGAGAGTAGCAATGACTAGTTGTTAGTGTTCGTAACAGCAGAGAGTAGCAATGACTAGTTGTTAGTGTTCATAAAAGCAGAGAGTAGCAATGACTAGTTGTTAGTGTTCATAACAGCAGAGAGTAGCAATGACTAGTTGTTAGTGTTCATAACAGCAGAGATTAGCAATGACTAGTTGTTAGTGTTCATAACAGCAGAGAGTAGCAATGACTAGTTGTTAGTGTTCGTAACAGCATAGAGTAGCAATGACTAGTTGTTAGTGTTCGTAACAGCAGAGAGTAGCAATGACTAGTTGTTAGTGTTCGTAACAGCAGAGAGTAGCAATGACTAGTTGTTAGTGTTCGTAACAGCAGAGAGTAGCAATGACTAGTTGTTAGTGTTCGTAACAGCATAGAGTAGCAATGACTAGTTGTTAGTGTTCGTAACAGCAGAGAGTAGCAATGACTAGTTGTTAGTGTTCATAACAGCATAGAGTAGCAATGACTAGTTGTTAGTGTTCGTAACAGCAGAGAGTAGCAATGACTAGTTGTTAGTGTTCGTAACAGCAGAGAGTAGCAATGACTAGTTGTTAGTGTTCATAACAGCAGAGATTAGCAATGACTAGTTGTTAGTGTTCATAACAGCAGAGAGTAGCAATGACTAGTTGTTAGTGTTCGTAACAGCATAGAGTAGCAATGACTAGTTGTTAGTGTTCGTAACAGCATAGAGTAGCAATGACTAGTTGTTAGTGTTCATAACAGCAGAGAGTAGCAATGACTAGTTGTTAGTGTTCGTAACAGCATAGAGTAGCAATGACTAGTTGTTAGTGTTCGTAACAGCATAGAGTAGCAATGACTAGTTGTTAGTGTTCGTAACAGCAGAGAGTAGCAATGACTAGTTGTTAGTGTTCGTAACAGCATAGAGTAGCAATGACTAGTTGTTCATGTTCATTTGTTGTTCAGGTTGTCCCTCACTGGAGAAGCAAATTTTCCCCGGGTGGACACAGGTCTACACTGCACAGTGTCCCTTCAGTAGCATGCAGTGCTGGGATGTCATGTATAAGGCGTGAGTTCACCTACACATAATGACTTTGATATGTGATTGCAATAGAATTAGCCACTAGCCAATACTTGTGGCCAATAAGTATTTTGTAGCAGCATGTAGCTAGTGGTTTATCTTGTAGTTTGTTTATGTTGTATACTGCTTTATCCCGTTGCACTAACTTTATCTCCCTTTGTTGCAGTTCCATTGGTTCCAATAGCTTTCTAATCAAGAACAAGAGAGATCTGTCAGAGTATGCTGAGAGCAATGAACTACCAACCGTTGTGGCTTACTTTGACTTTTCTACCAAATGTGTTAGAGGTGAGCACACACCAATGACTTCATGTTATACCGTAAACTTACATTAACTGCCTTCACCATTTTGTTTTCCTGTTGAAAACTATTCTTTTCTTATTTTAATCCCCGAATTAGTTCTGAGCAACACTATTGTCTTAAAATGCTCACCCCATTACAGAGTTGATGGTACAGCATCTGGAAAACTGCGCTTCACCAATGCCATTAAAGAAACCCAAAATAGCAATTGAAAACTCATCTAAAGTTATTGAAAAAGTGCAGAAAATATCTACCAAAATTACAAGTGAAGCAACTGAAGAGAAGAAAATACCTACCAAAATTACAAGTGAAGCAACTGAAGAGAAGAAAATACCTACCAAAATTATAAGTGAAGCAACTGAAGAGAAGAAAATACCTACCAAAATTACAAGTGAAGCAACTGAAGCGAAGAAATTACCCAAAAAAATTACAAGCGATGTACCAGAAGTCAAGAAATTATCCACCACTGAAGAAAAGCCCCCAGTTTCTGAGTCTACTGTAGAGGACATAAAAGACAAATATAAAGTCTCTAAGAAAGTGCCTGAGAAAACAGATGTTGAGGAGCAGCATGGTGTTTCTTCTCCTGAAGGTGATGATAAGATTGAGGATGAGGTATTCGAAAAAGATCAAACTGTCGAACTAGGAATTCCTAAAATATCTGAAAGAAAGAAGGCCACCATCACAATTGATGTGAAGCATAAGGTGTTGGCAGAGACACAAAGGACTTCAAGAAAAAGACAGTCAGAGCAATTGAAAGATGAACCTCAGTCCAAACTTGAGAAATATTCTTCCCTTGATATTTCTTCTGATGAAATAAGAATTAATGTGGAAGAACGTAGTAAGGTAGAAGATTCACGCCCTGCTACTGAAGCAGGGGAATTAGACGAGAGTATCAACGATATCGGTGTAGTGAGTGGTGATGATGACACTAGTGATGAAGATGCTAGTGATGTCATCTCCCCTAAAAACACCACTCAGCAGACTAAAGGACTCTTTAAAGGGCGCAGAATTGAAATACCTCTTCTTTCTCTGATGAAGCACACTCCTTCCCCAACTCCTACCACCACAACTAAAGAACGCACCGACATCAAAACCAGTCGATGTGACACCCCTGACAGCTTAGAGAGGCTGAAAGCCAACCTCAAGAGAGAATTGGTCATAGATAGTCAGTTTGACGTGAGCAGTGTGGATGAACTTGTTTGTCCTAATGAGAAATGCAAGAAAACATTCCGCAAGGTGAATCTCCTTCAAATGCACATCAAGCATTACCACCCCGAGTCCATTGAGAAAGAGTCTGCTATTCCCAATGTAGCTGATTTGGCCTATGCCAGGACAGTTGGTGAACTGTCTCCTGTCAGCAGTCCTGCCTCACAGAAATCATTTAGTGAGAGAAGGAGTAGGAAATGCACAGTTAGTGAAGAGAACAAGAAGAAGAGTATGGCTGAGGGAGGTGTTAAGTCACAGACAGAGGCTATTGAGACTGACAGTGACAGTGAGGACTTTGTAGGCTTTGGACCTCCACAAAACAGAGCATCAAAGAACAGCAACCAGGACACTGGAGATGAAGAGTCTACCATAGTTAATTCTGATGAAGAGGAGAGTATAGAGGGTATTATTTCTCCTCGGAGAGATGCTCCTCCTTCAGTTGGTAAGACTGAGAGTGAGGAGGTGGAGCCAATGGAGACAGAAGAGGCTCAAGAAGAAGAAGAAGAAGAAGAAGAAGAGGAGGAGGAGGAGGAAGAGCAAGAGGATGAGAATGCTTTCAGTGAGGACATCATCAACTGCTGTTTGTGGTTACATGGTGAGAAATATTCTAAAACCCTTCCTTCCTATTTAGCTACTATTAATTTGCTAAATTATATTCAAAATGGTTTTAAGACATTTTGTCCACAAATTGCTTTATTTTGTGTTTTAAAGTATTCATGTGATATATTTCATATTATTGTGACTTTAAGTCAAAAATTTCATATGAACACGTAAATGTATATCGATTACAGTTAAAAATTAGATATGGTGGCATTCCAGGACAAGTGGACCAATGATTAACATCACACCCCCTCAGATTTGCATGAAAGTTGGTACAAAGGGTTCTGGTGCCCAAAAAACTCTATTTTGAGAATCTCCGCTCTCTAGCTCTTATAGGTCAAAAGTTATGACCTTGTGAGCTTTTGAAATAAGGGCAAAATGGCTTGACATCACCATTTTTGAAAGGTCATAACTCTCCTATTATTATTCCTAGAACAAAAAGTTTAGCATGTTTTTTGTTTAGTATAAGCTAGGCAATCTTTCTAGGTGTACAAAATTCAATTATTTTTTAAATGAAAAAGGGCATTTACCCTCTCTGATCTTGACCTTTGCCCTCAAAGGCCTCACCTGACAAAAAATTTATTTAAACAAAAATTCTAGATTGACTTCTTTGCTATAGGTTGGTAAGTTAATATTTACTACTATTAATAGGGATTAGGGATATATTTGAGCTCAAACAGATGCGTTAGACAAAAAAAACATAAAAGTAAAAGAAAAATGATAATTTTGAAAAGTTAAATTGAAGTAGAGTTTCACTATTTATAAATTTACTAATATTAATAATTACCAATGTTAAATTTACTACTAATTACTTTTTTTACTATTAGTTACTATTATTTACTAATAGTTACTATTATTAACTTATAGTTACCATTATTAACTAATAGTTACTATTATTTACTAATAGTTACTATTATTTACTAATAGTTACTATTATTTATTAATAACTAATACATTATATGAATAGCTAATTACTGTTATTTATTAATATTTAGTATTATTTACTTATATTTACCAATATTAAATTTACTAATTGTTAATATTTAGCTAC